>SNQJ01S0044239.1:69921-80727 GCA_010110895.2 Picea sitchensis
GATCCTTCTCTGTGAGTCATTTGGCTCAGCTTGTACCTCTTGAAGCAACTTCATGACAGGGACTCCTAGAGAAGTGGGGAAAACTGCCTCTGTACCATAGACCAGCTGGTATGGTGACATACCAATTGACCTTTTGGTGGTCATCCTATCAGCCCATAAAGAAAACACCAACTTGTTGTGCCATGATTTCTTGTTTTCCTGCAATGTTTTCTTGATGATATTTACCAAGGTCTTGTTTGAATATTCCACCATCCCATTCCCCTGAGGGTAGTAAGTTGTGGAATGCCCCAAACTAATGTGGTATTGGTTGCAGAAATCTATGAGCTTCTTCGACCGAAATGCAGCTGCATTTTCAGTTATAATCTTTCTAGGACATCCAAAGCGAGACAAAATATTATTTTCAAGGAATTTGGTAATAACAGAGTCAATGGCTTGTCTGCTTAGTACTGCTTCGATCCATTTGGTAAAATAATCGGTGGCAGTGAGAATCCACCTGTGCTGGCCTGACGAAGGGGAGTGTATTTCTCCAATGAAGTCCATCCCCCATTGCTGGAAAGAGGCTTCAACTGAGATCGGTTTCAGAGGAAGAGGGAGGAGTTTCCTTTTTCCTTCGAACAGCTGACATTGATGACATGTAGTCACCTTTTGATGCACATCGACGAATAGGGTGGGCCAATAGAACCCCGCTCTGAGTATTTTGTTGGCTGTGACCTTCCAGTTCAGATGGCCACCACATTCACCTGCATGAAATTCTTGTAACACTTTGTCAGCTTCGTCTTTCAGTAAACAGTTTAACAGAATGCCTCCAGGATATTTCCAATACAGATTGCCTTTTAGAATATAGAACTTTAAGGCTTTCAACTTCAAAAATCTAGCTTTAGTCTTAGTCAAACTAGGGGGAGCTTGTAAATTTTGCAAAACATATATAAGGTCTGCGTACCATGGGGAGTTGAGAAATACCTCTCTTATTCTTGGAGTCGCCATCTCACCCTGTTCATCTGCTGCAGCTAAAAAGTTAATGTCAAGAGCATGGAAGTTAGATTCAGCCATTAATTTAGCAAGGCCCTGACCTTTGATTAATTTTGTAGGATTAATCTCTATATCGTATTATAAAATGACAACAATCCATTTTCCCCTTCTTCCATAGAGGTTGTCCTGGGTCAAGATGTCTTTTACTATTGCATTCAGAACATAAGCTATGGTGTGGGAATGGAGGATGTAGACCCAAAATCTTTTATAGCTTTCACCAAGGCAAAATATTGCTTCTCCATTATCTTATAATTCAGAGCAACGTCTCTCAATGCTTTACTAAAGAAAGCTATGGGTTGTTCATACCCTTCGTTGTTCTTTTGCAGTAACACCGCTGCTATAGTATGTTTGGATGCGAAAGAAAAAAGATAGAAATCCTTAGTAAAGTCAGGATTGATCAAAACAAGGGCCTCTGTGAGTGCTTGTTTGACTTGTTCGAAAGACTGTTTGGACTCAGAGTCCCATTTTATTTTTACATCTTTTTTAAGCATATTTGTAATGTTTCTGAGGAGCTCTGCTATATTGGGAATGAATCTTCGTAAAAAGTTTATTCTCCCGATAAAAGACTGTAGTTCTTTCAGGTTTCTTGGGTGTTCTAGTTTTTGTATGGCCTCGATTTTGCTGGGGTCAATTTTGATTCCATTTTTGGAGATGATGTGTCCTAGTAGTTTGCCTTCCTCTAGTCTGAAAAGGATTTTCTTAGGATTTAAAGAAATCCCAAACCTTCTACATTTCTCGAAGACTCGTCTAAGGTGTCGCAGGTGCTCGTCGTCAGATCGGGAAAACACAGTTACATCATCTAAATAGACGACGATAAACTTACCAGATTCATCCACAAAGGAAATATCCATCGCCCTCTGGAATGTGGCTCCTGCGTTCATCAAACCAAAAGGCATTTTCACATACATGAAAGTGCCCCATGGTGTGGTGAAGGCGGTTTTGTCTTGATCATCCGGGTGAACTAGGACCTAATTGTAACCCGAGAACCCATCTAGCAAAGAGATTATACTTGATCCAACTACTCTTTGTAAAATATGATCCATTTTTGGTAAAGGGTAATTGTCCTTCAGGGAGACTTTATTCAGAATTCAGAAATCTATGTAGAGTCTGATTTCCCTAGATTTCTTACGAGTAGGGACTAAATTAAAGACCCATTTGGAAAAATGCAACAAGACTATGATTTTGGCATCGTACATTTTTTTGATTTCCTTTTCGATCAGAGGGAGAAACTTGGGATTTATCCTCCTAAGTTTCTGTCTGAACGGTTTTTGGTCTTCTTTGATTGGAATCCTGTGTTGTATGATGTTGGTATCATAAGCTTTCAAATCCTCATAACCCCAGGCAAAGACGTCTGAATATTCTTTGAACAGCTCAGCGTATTTGAGTTTTTTCTCTAGGGGTAATGATTTAGATAGTTTGACTATCCTGGGTTTCTCCTCGGTCCTTATATTACAATCTTCTACCTCTTGTCCATGTGCTTCAATTTTGGGTTTTTTGGCGACGTTGTTAAAATCAAACAAGTCCTCTAAAGGAACTAGACCTCTAGGCAAAACATTGCTTTTCAAATGTAAAACATTGGCATCCATTTCGTCATCGCCTAATTCTCCTGAATCTACACTTTTTACACTATCAATTTCAAAATCGGATTTATTTACATTTTCATCTTCGTTCTCTAAATCTATATTTGTACATTCAAAATCATTTTTACACTGTAAAAAGTCTTTGATTTGATCATCATTACTAAAAATTTGTCAGTACTTGATATTGTCGGGAATGGTTGGTTTGCATTTCACCTCAATAGTGTATGGGCGAGTCGAGTGGAAAGGAATATTACAGGTGGCTGCTGACGTAGCCAATCCGTCTGCCAGAATTTTTTGTCCCCTCGGCATTACCTGCAATTCAACTTCAGTGAAACATCTCAAGGCATCAAGAACAGCGTTCCTATAATCTCTAAGACGTGGGTGTTTCGCAACGTACTCACCTTTGATTTGCTTGATTATCAACTCCGAGTCACCTCTTACCATAATATGTTTAGCACCAACTCTTTTCAACAGCTTCAGACCGAGCATCAAGGCTTCATACTCAGCAATATTGTTAGTGCATTGGAAATTTAATTTGTAAGAGTGGTTTTTTGAATACCTTTTTCTGTGATTATGCAGCCAGACCCCTGCTCCGGCTCCTTCCTTACTTACTGCTCCATCAAAATCCATTCTCCAGAAATCCGCGGGTAACTCCTCAGTTATCACGTTCTTCGTCCTTTCAACCTCGATGATTTCTTGACCTTCGTCCGGACTAGATGTATCTTTAGCCAGCTAAGTGTCTGGCTCTCCTGTGTCACCATCATTATACAAGATAAAAGAATCCAAGTTGGAATGCATGGAGTAAAGAGGATAGTTGTGCGGATTTTCTTGGCTACTAACCATGTACTTCATCAATGTTTCTCTGTATATCCTTCTTTGTTTCCCAAAAACTGGGATAGTGGCATAAGACATATCTAGCTGCAGGGTTCCCTTCAACTTAGCCCCCCAAGACCGGGATAGAAACATTCCATACTTCGGTGGGATGTCAGCAACTACCACATCCATTACCATGCTCTTCGCAGGAATCTGAACCAAAGTGATGCAGAGGTCCTTGATCAGACCAATACATCTAAGTTTATTGGATTCGAATGAGTGTAAATCCTTATAAGGTCGGGTGACCTCCAGTCCCAGTTTCTCCATCACTGCTTTCGGCATCAGATTATGGGAAGCACCCGAATCCAACATAGCGTTATGCAGGATTAGGTCATGTATGTTTAGGTTGATGTAAAAAGGAGCGACCTCACTAGTATTGTCCCGACCATCTACTTAGGTCCGAACAAAATTTCAGGTTGGTCATCTGTAAGGTTCACAGTATCCGAATGATTTGTTGATCCAATGGTTAAAGCCTTCGTGCCTATGTCAGGTTCAATGGTCAGTGCCTTAATCACCTATGAACGATAACCATCTTTGTTCATCAACTCTTTAAGTGGGATGGGAATTTTTACTTTGGCCAATTCCCCTTCAAGGCTGAAAGGTGTATGGGCTCTGCCTTGGCTCATCAACTCTAATTTGTCCACCATATTCTTATGCTCAAAAGTACTAGGTGGATTAATAGATGAAACCTCGGGCTGTGATGGCCTTTTCAGAATGGTAAGGTTTTTCTTCACTGGAGCGTCGGTGGTTCTCTTCTTAGGAATCTTCTCGGCAGCTGGCTCAGGGGCCTTCTTGGTTTCGACTACATTCTTTGTTTCAATTGTCTTTTTTGGGGAACTCCCTTCTGTCTTTTTACTCTGCAGATTATATTGCCGGTGTACCTCCAAAATGGCATTTTCGAATGCCTGCTATTCTGCATCTTCAGCTTCTTCACTTACTTTTGTTTGATTGAGAAGGAAAAGTTCTTTCTCTTCTTGGGTAAGGAAAATAGCTTCGTTGTCATGAACACCCATGAGATTTATGTGAGTATCCTCCAATTCCTTAATCACTTCCTCCCCTTCCTCAGCATAGTTTTCTTGTAGGGGAGGTCTGATCTGTTGATCTGGACCTCTCTGCTCTCTTTGATCTCTAGGATCTCTCTTTCTGATTTGAGGAGGGTTTCTCCTGAAGTTAGGATTCCAGACCTGAGGAGCTGGTGGGTTATCTCTTGGGGGATTTCTTTATGTCACAGTAAGTCTCTCCATTATTCTTTCTACTGCTCTAGCCAAAGAATCCAATTTGGAATTTGAGTTTGATGTGGAAGGTTCTTATTTAATCGTAACTCTCCTCTCTGACCTTTCTCATGACATTTTTGCCAACAAATTGGCCTCCACACTTATAGCACTTTTCTGCATGTCTGCCAGGGTGGTAGAATTTCTTTCTCTTAGTTGGTATGACATATCAGCATCAAAACCATCAAGGAATTTTATCAACGCCAAGCCTTGTGGAGGTTTGATTTCAGCTGGAATTGCATTGTATAGGTTATTGAAACAGGTGCAGTAATCTTGCACAGTCTCACCTTGATTTCTTCTTATATTCTCGTATTTTGACAATATTTGGAGAGGATTTTTCTTTACCTCCCATCTGTCGAGAAAACTCCTTTGAAACGCGACAAGGTCAGGAACTGAGGTGGCGGGTAAAGCTTTGTACCATTTCTTGACGTCACCTGTCAAACTTTGAGAAAACAATATCATTGGAACGTCAGCTTCATCAACTTCTTGCAGGTCAAAATAATCGTTCATTTTGTCAACATGTTGTTGGGCATTCAAGGGTCCCGTTGCATCGAACTGAGGAAGTCTTGTTTGATAGTCTTGGGGCATGACATGTAGAGGCGCAACCAACACCAAGGGAGTATATCGAGCTGCCATGATGGGTGGAGGAGGTGGGACAACAACCTGGATGATCGACGAGGTAGCGACTGAAGACAAGGACGAGGAGGGAGTGGATAGCATGGAGGGAGTGATTTGTGGTTTAGTCGTGGGAGACAGAACTTCAGGGCTTCGGGGTTGCAAAACATTTGGGTCAAAAATGATTCCAGTTACAAAACTATTGGACCATGTTCTAACCAGGCTTTGTTGGGAAAAGGTGTCGAAGTCAGGGTTTTGCAAGGTAATGGGTTTCTCTGAAAAAGAAAAGGACTTATGCAAGGGAGTATGACTCTATGAGCCTTCAACAATGGTCTTTTTCCTAAGCAACTGTTCAGGGTTATCTGTCACAATCGCAAGTTTTGGGTCGGGGTGAGATTGAGTATAAACTTTCTTGGGAGCCAGAATTCTTTTTGGTTTTTTAATATATACTTTTTAGTTTGGTGAGTCGGAAATTATATGCACAAAGTTTAATCAACCTCTAAACATTACTTTCTTCTCAAATTTGCAATATTCCAGGAACAAACTTTCTTTTTAGGGAAAAGAAAACATGAAATTATAAATTTTAGTTCTTTCCCAAGTGGAGTCGCCACTATGTTAGCACTCTGTAAATTTCCTAGAGGTTGACGAAAGAAGAAATCGACAAAGGTAACTTTATCCAACCACTTTTAAAGCTAGGATCTATCCCTACCAACTTCAGAGAGGGATCTCTCTGTACAATTTAGCTTTGTTTCCAATTTTAAATATTAGGCTAGGTAAATAGATGAGTTGATTTTTGTAGTCAAAGTGTTTTTTCGGGTTTGGTTGTCACAATCTACACATCCATTGCGCTATGGGTTCTGCGTATTAAAGATTGAAATCTAAACCAGAAAACAAAGAAAACCTTTCACAGGGCAAGATAATAAATTCACTAGATTCTTTGAGAGCATATATGATGGACAGCGGAAAAGACGAGAAAAGGTAACTTCAGCAAGAAGCAGTTAAGAATTTATTATTGAAATAACCAGAGGAAAAACATGAAAATCTTTAGAGTCAGAGACAGGGTATCTGAGATAAATCCTACCACATTCGTTACTTCTAAATATTAGTTTCAGAAAACAGTATGAAAACAAAGTAAGAAAACATTCAACTTAGATAGAATAATGTCACTGGTGAAAATACGCAAGAATACTGTAAAAGTGCTTTCTTTATTAATGGCAGATGTCTTCAACAGTGTTACAATGCAATAGCGTCAGGGTGTGAAGATCAACAACCCTCAATACTTCGAAGAGTGAAGTATAAATAACTCAAATTACAAACGTTCCTGTCATAAATGACCAGGACGTGCTAAATCTATTTTTAGCCTAACTAATTTAACAAATCTAAAAAATCTAGGAACTGCTAGATGATGTGGTGCAACTGCACGCTGATTTCTGGGTAGGCCGTTGGTGAGGTCTCTGCACGACCTCTTCTGACTGGACAGATGACTGGACCGGGACAGCTCTTCAGCTACTAGATCATATCACAAAGTTCTTCCCATCGAATATGATTGGGCACGTGGACTTTGAGCAGCCTTCGATACACTTCGTCCATTTCTGTATACTTGGCGAATGTAGGCTTGGTGATGAATATGTATCGAATCTCGTGTTGGATACTGATGTCCCACTGAAGGGCATCTAGGAATGCCTTGCCGGTGATGCTCCCTTGAATTCCAGCAAACTTTGAGTTGTCCTTAGACACCTCAACCAATCTCTTCTTGTAATCTAGGAGTGTCATCAGTTTGTCATTTATCACCTTCAGACCAGGAAGGCCTTTCTTCTGGAGAGCCTCAATTTTGCTGAAGAATCTATGTACCCCTAGGTCCATGGTCTGAACCTGTTCTTCCAGCTGAAGAATTAATCCTCTCTTGGTTAGAACCCTTTTGACCTCAAGGATGGTCTCTGTCCTATTTTCAATCTTCAGCTCTTCCAGTTGTTCCCTGGTCTTAGAATTGAGGAACTTAATGATCTCATTTGTCTGTGTTGGCATGTCTCCCAATTCTACTCTAATCTTCTCAATGGCTTGTTTACTCCTCTGGACCAACTCATTCTGCTCAAACATGATTTGGATCATGGTCCATATCTCATTTATGGACTTAGTGATGTATTTCCATACACTCTCTTTAACCTCGACCAATGTCTTTCCTGCCACTGTTTGTTTATGGAGTTGTTGTAACTCCTGCTTGAGTTGCTCGATCACCTGCTTTTCCTTAGATAGGCTGGTCTGGAAGGAATTTTTGAGTTCCTGAAGGTTCTCGACTTCCTTTTTAAGCCTGCTGATCTCTATCTCTTGCAGGTTCATCTTTTCCATGGATTTAGCCAGGTTGGTTGTATTCTCTTGGGAAGTCAATGGAGTTGTGGATGGGATTGTTGTCACTAATGCAGTGCTCACCCCTGCAATTGGGATAACACTCAATGGAATAAATTCCATTGGCTTCAGCTACTCTTTCTCTTTCAATAATCTCTCCATCTCAGCTTCCATTTCTTTGAGCTGTGCATTCTTCTCCATGAGCAGCTTGAGCATTTTGTCCTTCTCGCCTTCTTTCTCTGTTATCTCCTTCGCCTGCAAGTCCTCTGTGGGTGAGAGCTTCAGTTGTTTCCTCAAGGAGGCAATGTTTGCATTCTTCTTTTTAATCATCTCCTCCGTTGCTTTAATGTTCGAAGGGTCATAGCCGATCTTGAGGACCATCTCCTCCAAAGTTTTGATCTATTATCCTTCGCAAAGGATGATATCTTCTCTAGCTTGAGTTGAGTTTGAGCATTATTCAGTGACACCTGCGATTTGGCTGCAGAATTGAAAGCATGCGCCAACGTATGGAACACCATTTCCCCTCTATGTTTGTGCAAATCCATCTGATCTGCTGGGTGCACGTCCTTCGTCTGAAATTCGAAGGTGGCCCTCTTGTAGTCTATGATCACCTTGGGTTCTAGTACCTGTGCCTGGAGGAAATCCATGTGCATCCTGTCCTTTTCTGTGTCAAATAAAGATAGCATCCTATGCTATGCAGTTGACACCTGCTTCTGAAACTGAGTGTAAGTATTGTTGGTGAGGGTCTGGTTCTTTTTCTTGATCAACTCGTACTTCTCGAAAATGCTCAACTTGGGCCCAGTCTTGCCTGGCTGAGTGTTCAAAGGTGAATCTGTGGTTTTCTTCAGCAATGCTAGGATAATGTCCTTGTGGAGGCTCGAACTGAAGGGTGGAATAATAGGCTTGGTCCCTGTGGTAGGCGGGGTTTCTTTTTCTCCAGTCAGACTAGGAACTGAAATTGTCTTGGGCCTCTTTGTGTGCAACTTGAACTCTTCAGACTATACCTTCATGACAGGCAGAGATAAATCCTGTCGAGGCCTTTTTTCCTTAGGGACCTGTGGCGTGGTCGTTGGTGGAACAGTGGTCGGGGGAACCTGTTGTTCCACTTCGATCAAGGTGTTATGCACCCACACTGTCTGATTGGGGAATTTCTCAATTTCGAGCTTGGACACATGAACATACGGGATGTTATTGTTTTTCACTCTCATATCTGAGATGATCCCATAAGGATCATAGTGCCATGGGAAGCTCATAAATAAATTCATTTCTTTCAACATCCTATCAGCTTCTTCCCCGACACCCCGACTGTTATAGATGAAGGAGCCAATCTGCCCCTTGATTCGAAGCTGCTGCTTTTTCTTCAATGATACAAAATGGATATCATTTGAATTCATAATCTACCTTATATACTCTAATGCAAAGATTCTGATAGGCAATTATTTGGGCAGCTTATACGGTGCCAAATCGCAACCGTATACTCTGATCTCTGTATGATTTTGGTACAGGTACCAATTCCCGATCTTTGTGTTGTCTGAGAGATGCAGGATTCTCTGGACTTCATCATTTATTCGAGGCTTGGGCCTACCGCTCAGCATACTTACCACAGGGTGGTAGAACTGATCGATGAATGACTTAAAATTGTACTCTGTAGAGTTGTGCTTGAGCAAGGAAGTCCATGATGTGACTACCTGAGGCTTACCATCTTCATCCATCTTCTACATGGAAAAAGTAAATTTATCTTCCTGAAAGAAAACAAACATGTATGCCAGTATGGACGAGTATCTGAACATGCCTTCCGTGCCAAAATTCACGAACTGTTCGTGAATATTATCAGCCAAGAATATACTGAAATCAAACTGGGTGGTGGGTTTTTCGTCAGCGGAGAAAATGGATAGAAAACCTAGAATGGGCTCATCTACCCACTGGTCAGAATAGTATCCCAGCAGAGTGCAGAGGGAAGAAATAACATGGTTTCCCTTAGTGGAGAACATGGACAATGGGTAAGGGGGATTTGTGGAAGGGAATTGAGCGGATGTGGGAAGGAAAAGCTCAAATATTTGAGCTCTTTGGGGAAAAGTCATTTTCTTATACAACTCTGTAAGGATTTCCAGGTTGAAAGGAGACCCAGAGTCGGCAGGGGGAATTTGCATCATCTGGTCTATGGGCTCGGGCGTGATGAGGAACAGGATCTCTCCAGATGAGGAGATGACGGATCTTTGTTCAGGAATATAGTGAGATTGACCCTTGAGGGAAAACTCGAGAAAATGGTGGATCTGAGGGAAAAGGTAGAGGGGTAAATTAGACTCCCAGAATCCAATTTCATCACTCTGGTCCGGGAACACTTCCCTAAGCCATGACTAGAGGTATGAGAAATTGAAATCACTTTTGGTATCTGAGATTAATCTTTCTTTTTCAACCAGTGGGATCTTGTACAGGTCGATAGGAGGTGGGAGAAACGGATTCTCCTCTCCTTTTGCTTGTCTGGGCTTTGGCACCAACTCTGCAACAGTACCTGTAATAAAACATGACGTTAGTGAGGGCAACTGACTGTGGATGAGGGCGATGGAACGTAACAGAGGAGTAAGAGGTGAACTTCTCTGGTGCAATGGGTGAATAGTGAATGTGAGGGGAATAACGGTAGTTTTATTTAAATTGGGGTCGGTTTGGTGCGGGAGACAGGTCAACTAGACAACGGATGTGTTATCCAGTAATAAATGGCCAATAGATCAGTATGAGGCTGAGATGGGAGGTGACGATGGCTGAAAGATACGGACGGGTGATGTGGCGACTAGGGATTGGAGGCAAAAGTCGTAATAAGGGGCTCGCCATGAGTGACAGGGGGGAAAAGGCTGACAGCAGTTATGGGACATGACCATTTTGGAAAATGTGGAAGGTGACGTCCAGAGGTGACGGAGGTCTGTCAGATAGCAGATGGTGACAGGACCTCGGGGAAAATAGAATTATGCCACGTATAACGAGGGGCCCACCAGAGGGGGAAAACCATTCCGGACCCCTCCCCCCCCCTCGGTTAAAAGCAGATCATCTGGGGGTGTCCGAAATCCATTGTGGGCCATTGATCTGCGCGCCTATTTCTG
>SNQJ01S0044240.1:0-19029 GCA_010110895.2 Picea sitchensis
TTTCAGCGTCTGTGTTTGCATTTGTGTTGCAGCATGTTTCAGCATCTGTTCTTCATAAACAATCGATTGCCATCAATGACAACCTTGATCATCTGCGCCTTGATCATCTGCGTCATCTCTGTTGTAGCCATATTTCCAACAACCTTCTCCAGTAGAAGAATATCCAAAATTCAAGGTGGAAGCAAGGAAAGAAAAGGAAGGGTAAAAGAGTTGCAAGGTATTATTAGGAAATTGAAGAAAGAGAAGTCCTTTGTAGACCAATGGAATGCAAAACAATAGGAAAAGATACAAGAATTCAAAAGGAAGAGGAAAGAGAAGAAGGCCTTGCTAAAGGAGGTAAGAGAATCCAATATAAAATTGTATAGGCATAATGTGGTGCTAACAACTAAGCTCAAATAGAGGGACACCAGAGCCTCTGCAATTATCATACAATGACAGTCCGAGGAAAGCCTGCTACAGTTTTTGATTGCTTAAATTCTATTACCAAAATAGTAAAGATGAGCATTTTTGGTTCTTAGTGCTTTGTTCAAATAGAAATTTCTGGTATCTCATATGAACCAACTTAGCAACATATTATTCCTCTTTTTGTGGGATTTGCAAAGCTTCATCATGTTGTCACCTAATCTATATTTGGATTGGTTGTTAAGCATACTACACTATAGGCATTAGAAGTGATCGCATGAGATTTTATCTCCTAGGAAATAGTCAATTGATATGATCCTATTGTAAAATTGTAATCTAAAAAATAGGATCTACAGGAGTAATCTGTGTGCTTTAAAAAGACATTGAAAAGACTATATGAGGCGACATTAGTTGGGAATTCAAGGGCTATTTTTGTAAAGACTCCATTGTAAAACAGAGACAATATTTCCATATTGGCACTAAATGGAAAAGGCATTTTGATGGTCAGATATTCTTTTCATATTATTATCTATTTATTTTCTTACTTGAATGCATTTATTCTATTTCAAATCATATGATTTCTTGATTGTGAGTGATACAGTGAAAATTTTACTATTTTTGTTCATAATTAAGATTGTTTTCAAGTACCATGTTATTATTTCTTAATGATATTTGGGAATGAGAAATCCATGTATGAGTTGAAAAAATGGATACTCGTATATATTCCTTTCTTTAATTACCTTACCATCTTATATGTTAAAGTGTCTATGATTTACTAAGCCAGTGGGATGTTTATTTGCCTTTTACATTGAGTTATATATTTTTAATGTATCTTTGAGCTAGATTTCAACCATTTTCAAAAACCTATTCAGAAAACTCTTTATAAAATACCATTGAAATAACTTGATGATTCCCTAGCTTGCCCTCTCACAATCAAGTGCAACTTTAGGGACTAACAGTGCCAAAAAATAATCTGGATCAGTGATATCAGAGCAGGCTTCTCTTGAATTTTTTTTTCAGTGCATGTCCCCAACGAGGTCCAAGTATAGAAATTTGGGTCTCAAAATTTTCTCTCTTGAGGAAAATATCTCTCGCACACCCAAGAAACCCTCCATGGTGGAAGAAAAGAAAAATGGAAAAGAAAAAAATTCTACTAATTTGTTGCTTGAGCAAGTTCTCATGTGATAGAGAGATGAAATGATGGAGAATTTTTCCCACATCCTTCAACATATGTCGATAAAAAAATGAATTTATTCATAAAGCGGCCACTTTGGAGGCACCTCTCCTTTCAAGGTACAAGTTAGTTTTGATATTCCCATATTTAAAGGACAGATAGATTCGAACGCCCTATAAAAATGGTTAAATATGCTAGAAGGTTATTTCTCTGTTCATAATTTCTCTAACAGGGAAAATATCACCTTCGCACCCATTAAGTCTCTCCCCCATGTCAAACATTGGTGTGAAATTTACTGGGAGAAAAGTTCCATAGAGGAGTCTGGAATATATGGGGTCGAGCCCACTTGGGATTTTTTTGTGGATGCAGTCAAGGAACAATATTACACTGTTGGAAAATATGACAACCAGTACATGAGATGGACCACACTGTAGCAAGAGAGGGGCCAAGAAGTGTCATATTTCACCAATACCTTCCATACCTTGCACACCAATTTGGGTATCAAACACTCCAAGCGATATCTGGTTCTGAAATACCATGGGGCTTTACAAAGATACATCCAAACTGAAATGGATTTTCTGGAAATCTCATCAATGGGTGTTTCTTATCGATATGTTGTTAAAATTGAGCAAAACTTTAAGACCTAGAACAAGTTGGAGTTTGGGTCTGAAAATATGCAACAACCAAAGTATGGTAAAGATGGCCCTAACAACCAACCTTCATAAAACTAGTCCAAGCCACGAGAAAAGAAGGTAACAGAAAGTTGAAGAAAGAAACTGGAAAATAGTGTGATTTCCACAAAAGCACTTGGCACAACACCAATGAATGTTTCTAAAAAAAGTCATTTATAGTTGAGATCAAAGACAAGGAGCCAAACCTTCATTCAAAATCTGATTTAGAAAATACTGGTACAAGACAGATCATCAATGCATAACCCATTGCTATTGTCACGACTATAGAAATTCAACCAGAAGAACCAACAGATCCTGAATAGGGGGAGTTCCTTTTTCATTCGCAGATGTGGGTGAAGGGGAAATTGTTTCATTTCATTTTTTATAGTGGAAGCCAGAAGAACCTCATCTTAGCAGAGGTCGTCAAACAGTTGGGATTGTCGACAACACCACACCCATAGCCATACAACATTAGGTGGCTTCGCCAGGGATGATATCTTTGTGTCATCCAGTAGTTTTGATTGTCATATGACACCCAAACCTTCAAGGATGAGGTATTATGTGATGTTTCCCCACTGGATGTAAGTGATGTTCTCTTGGGACAACCATATATGTGGAAACACCATGCTATTTATGAGTCTCGACTCTGTAGTGTCATTGTTACTCTGGGGGGTCATCTCTACAAGATACCAGAGGCAATTTTGATTACTATCCCACCTTAATAGTGTCACAAGGTATTATATCATACTACAAAATTCATCTTCTTCACAATATGTTCAAAAGGTGAACAGGAGGACACTACAACCACTGTAGCCTCGGTCCAAGCACCTTCTATCCAACAGAAGTAGGTCGACAAGATTGAAACAAAGCATAAAGATTACCTCTACACACATGCATCTCATGTAGCCACACTGGTTAAAAATTTCCAACCCTTGTAGCCACAAGTTCATGACAACCTTCAACAATATAAGCAACACAAAGTCTCCAATAAGGCAAGCAACTCATCAAGATGCAGATTCAGTAAACTCTTTTTCCTCTCCCCTGGGAAATAAACACAATGGATACCATTTATTCCTAAGAAGGGAGGATTGATCCATGTGGATATCATTGGCCACCCACCTATCTCACTTAGCTCCAAACAGTCTTCTGGCAATTTACTGTTTTTAGTAGTTTTTTGGTTCCTAAACATTCGGGGCCATTTTGAGGGCCTAAATGAAGATTGTTTTGGATAGATCACCTCAATTATAAAATAAGGTTCTCATTGAACCCCCAAAATTAATATCCTCGATGATACCTTTCCAATGATCTATCGTGTGCCCAAAACGAAGATCATATGTCGAAGTTACATCCTAGGGAAGTTGATACACCAAACTACCCAAAACGGGGTCCACAAAACTGTTGGATTTTCATCTTTCGGGGTTAGGGTTTTGGATTTTATTTATGTTAAAAAGGCCTTTAGAGCCTCATTGTAATCATCTTCTTGCGAATGTGAGTAGTCATCACATCTCTTCTCAGAGATAAGTTGCCACCATTGTAGTGAGTCTTTCACTCTGTATTCTATAGTTTTGTACATTTCGCTCATTAATAGAAATTGTGTATTATTGTATCTCTGTGTTTATGGTTGCATATCTGATATTTTTTTTTTTATATTATTGGATATCTAAGATATCTTTGTACATTTATTTATTATATCTCAACTCTCATTTTATGCCAAAGAATAATCTGGATCAATGGTATCAAAGCAGACTGCTCTTAATCATTTTTTCAGTGCATGTCCCCGGAAAGGTCTGAGTATAGCAAGTTGGTTCTTGAGATTTTCTCTCTTGAGGACAATATCTCTTGCACACCCAAGAAACCCTCCATGGAAGAAGAAAATAAAAACTACAAATCAAACGATTATATTAATATGTTGCTTGAGAAAGCTCTCACGCAACAGAAGGATGAAATGATGGATAATTTTTCCCACATCCTTCATCGCTTGTCAATAAAAACAAGTGCATATTCATCAAGCGACCACTTTGGAGGAACGTCATCATTCAAGATACAAGTTAATTTTTATATTCCCATATTTGAAGGACGGATAGATGCATATGCCCTAGAAAAATGGTTAAATCTGCTAGAAGGTTATTACTCTGATCATAATTTCTTTGACGGGGAAAATATCACCTTCACACTCCTTAAGGCTCTCCCCCATGTCAAACATTGGTTGGAAACTTACTTGGAGAAAATTTCCACAGAGGACTCTGGAATAAATGGGGTCGAGCCCACTTGGGATTTTTTTGTGAATGTGGTCAAGGAACAATATTGCCTTGTTGGCAACTATGGTGACTAGTAAATGAGATGGACCACACTGCAAAAAGAGAGGGGCCAAGAAGTGTTGGAGTTCACCAATACCTTCCATACCTTGCATACCAAGTTGGGTATCAAAGACTCATAGTGACATCTGGTTCTGAAATACCGTGGGGCTCTACACAAATACATCCAAACTGAAATGGATTTTTTGGACATCTCATCTTTGGGAGATGCTTATCGATGTGTTGTTAAAATCGAGAAGAAATTTAAGCACCAAAACAAGAAGGAGTTTGTGTCTAAAAATCCACAACAACCAAAGTATGGTAAAGACGGCCCTAACAACCAACCTTCAAAAAACCAGTCCAATCCACAAGAAAATAAGGGTAACAAAAAGACAAAGAAGGAAACTGGAAAATGGTGCGATTTCCACAAAATCCCCTAGCACAACACTGATGAATGTCACTCAAAAAAATCATTGGCAGTCGAGATCAAAGACAAGGAACCGAACCCTGATTCAGAATCTAATTCATAAAATACTAGTAGAAGAAAGATCATCGACACAGATCCCACTACTATTTTCACGACCGCATAAATTCAACCAGAAGAACCAACAGATCCTAAAGAGGGGGAGCACCTTTTTCATTCACAGATGTGGGTGAAGGGTACCCCGCTGCATTTTATTGTTGATAGAGAAAGTTAGACGAACCTCATCTCAATGGAGTTCGTCAAACAATTGGGATTGTTTATTAGACAAACCTCATCTCAATAGAGGTCGTTAAACAATTGGGATTGTTGATAACACCACACCTGCAGCCATACAACATCAGGTGGCTTCGCTAGGGATGAGATATTCGTTTTAGCCAACAGTGTCGATTGTCATATGACATCCAGATTTTCAAGGATGAGGTATTATTTGATGTTTCCATGTTGGATGTCTATGATATTCTCTTAGGCCATCCATATATGTGGAAGTGCCATGTTAATTATGATTCTAGACCCCATAGTGTCATTTTTACTCTAGGGGGTCATCTCTACATGATACCATAGGTATTTCCAACTACTGTCCCACCTAAATAGCGTCACAAGGTAATATCTCATACTACAAAATTCAACTTCTTCACAATATGTTCAAAGGGTGAACAGAAAGACACTACAACCACTACAACCTTGGTCCAAGCACCTTATATCCAACAGAAGCAGGTCGACAAGATTGCAGCAAAGCGTAAATATTCCTTCCTCACACAGGCTTCTCATGTAGCCAGACGGGTTAAAAATGTCCAACCCTTCCAGCCACAGGTTCATGACAACTTTCAACAAGCTAAGAATCACAACTTCTCCAACAAGGCAAGCAACTCATCAAGATGCAGGTTCAGTAAACGATTTTCCCTCTCCCCAGAGCACTCAATGCAATGTATACCATTTCTTCCTAAGGAGGGAGGATTCATCTAGGTGCATATCAGTGGCCACCCACCTATCCCAATTGGCTCCAAACAGTCTTTTGGCAATTTACTATTTTTAGCAGTTTTTCGGTTCCTAAACTTCTGGGGCATTTTGATGGCCTAAATGAAGGTTTTTCGGGTTAGAGCACCTAAATGATAGCCAAAGTCTCTCATTAAGCCCCAAAAATGAATCTCCTCAATGATATATTTCCAACGAGCTATCGTTCACCCATAATGGAGATCGTATACCAAAGTTATTCCCCGGGGAAGTTGATACACCAAACTACCCAAAATGAGGTCCACAAAATTGTTGGTTTTTCATCTTCTGGGGTTAGGGTTTTGGATTTTCTTGATGTTAAAAAGGCATTTATATCCTCATTGTAATCATATTCTTGTGAATGTGAGTAGCTGACACATCTCTTCTCAGAGATAAGTTTCCACCATTCTAGCGAGTCTTTCACTCTATATTTCTACAGTTTTGTACATTTCGCTCATTAATAGAAGTTGTGTATTACTATATATCTATGTTTATGGTTACATCACTTATATATTTTTGTTATATTATTGGATATCTGAGATATCTCTGTACATTTCTTTATTATATCTCCACTCTCATTTCATGCCAAAAAATAAGGGTTTTGGATTTTCTTTATATTAAAAATGCCTTTAGAGCCTCATTGTAATCATCTTCTTGCGAATGTGAGTATCCATCTCATCTCTTCTCAGAGATATGCTACCACCATTATAGTGAGTCTTTCACTCTGTATTTCTATAGTTTTGTACATTTCGCTCATTAATAGAAATTGTGTATTATTGTATCTTCGTGTTTATGGTTGCATCTCTGATATATTTTTGTTATATTATTGGATATCTGAGATATCTCTGTACATTTATTTATTATATCTCCGCTCTCATTTTGTGCCAAAAATAATATGGATCATATATATATTTAAATAATACTTTCTATCCCCTAAGAACATTCTAGAGAAAGAACTTTCTAGTAGGCAGAACCTTCTAGTAAGACTTCTTACAATAATTGTGTTCACACTACTACATAAGCCTTATTTACTAATGATGGCCTCCATACATATAAATACATAATAATGTATATACTTGGGGGTTAGGTAGGTCAAGACCCTAATAGTTTAAGATATATCTACAATGGTGGATGACATAATCCATGACTTGTGACTTCAGACTTGCATGTAGTGGTCCTCACATATAACACAACAAGGATCGAATCCAATATATGTTATTTTGACCAATATCAAGAATATATTCAACAACAATGAGACAAATAGACTATATTATATATTTAGATTAGAGAAAATTTGAGAAAGAACATTAACAAAAAATAATTTAACCACATACCATGTCACATTATAAGAGCCAACATAAATTCTCTAAATTTTAAACAAGGTGTAAGTTGAGTATTTTGGAGGGAAAAAAATATAAACATGTTTTTCCGTGTATTTTCAACCTATTTCATTGTAGGTCCAATAATAGTATCAAGTATGGGTACTTGTTGAATATGAAAGTGTGGGTACTTATTGGATGAAGAAGTGTGGGTACTCATTGGATGCAAAATTCCACATCCAAAGAGTACCTGCACTTGATATTTTTACTAAACTTTTTTTCTCTCAGAATAAAATTCATCCCACCCTCAAGCCCTTAATAGAGAATGTGATTTCTAGTACCTTGCTAACCTCGTCAACAACTGGTTCATGAAGAGCCCCAATCAACTATCAACTCATGTAGAGTGAACATGTCATAAGTGGGATTTGAACATGGGTGGAGAGGATAACATTCCTCCTCAACCACCCTATCTAGACCCAATTGACAATAATTTTACTAAATTTGTAGTGAGATAAAATGAAAATATGTGAAAAATGTTATTTTGGTTTTTCCTTAAAAATGTGCTAATTTAATTTTTAGCCAATAAAATACATTGCTCGTGGGACGACATTTATTTTCTCAAATTTACCTTAATTGAACTAGTAAGTATTCATGATCACAAATCGAAATAAATCACTTTTTAATTATAAGTCAATTTAAATTATGTATATTTGTTTCATGCTACACTAAACATTAGAAAAGGATAATATTTTTTTAGTCAATTAGAGGTTAATAGACAATCAATAGCATTACTCAATGTTATATATCCTTAGAGATTCTTTGGAATTTATTTATCCTATCCCTCAACATATATTTGTTGAATGGTAATACAAAACTACTTATTAGGGTATTTTACATATGTGACACATCAATACATTGCTCACAATAAGCTAGTTGAGGAATTCCATAGCAATTAATGTTGAGAATGGTTAGTTGACATATTTAATTAAAAGTGCATTGCCTCACATATTTATGTACACCTTCGTAGACTATAGTATTCAAGTTGTTGCGTAGATGGGTTCCCTTGTCCCACAAAAAAGGTGGTCTCATACACTAATTTGGTGTTTGGCTCAATTGTGACCATAAAATTAAATTATTGTTATTTTCATTATTAATCAAAATTAAAGATAAAAAATACAAATACACTATAAAAACTAATTAGTCCGTAAGCAAAACCAAATCATGAATGCATGTTTGTAGTTTTATCCAAATTAATTTTAAAAATACAATGATGTTTGAGCAAGTGTCATAGTGGTCGATATATCCTATTATCAATGTAATTGTAAGACAATGTTTGTTAAAATATTTGTAGAAATTTGATTCACCCTAGTGTACACCAAGGGAATCATGTGTACTTATATTGACTAACCCAAATCCATTTAAATATAGATACATATAGACAAAAGATTAATTGTTTTCTAGTGGCATTGCTTAAATTAGTTGGAATTGGTGGTGGGATGGGTAGAGTATGAGAAACACAATATAAGGCCCTAGACATGAATAGATTTGGGAACCTCCACCACATGATCACCTCGGTGGTCATTTACTGCCATGGGAAGACTTGGAATAATATTGATGGCTAGAAGAGTCGATTTTGGAGTTCCTTGGCCCATTGGCAAGGCACACCATGGACATGCCAGGTGCCCTTGCTCATACACTAGGTGCAATGAAACCTTGGTAGCTCACATTAATTGATCAAACCAAGAAAATCTTGGAAGGGAAATTGGTGAGGAAAGAAAAAATTGGTTGCCAAAAACAACCTTGTTAGTAGACACACGTTATGCATGAAAAACAAAGTGGTATAGAGAATTTGATTTGATTTTATAGAGTTAGGTACTTGGGCTACATGCAGACCCAAGGAGTTGGTTTTTCCACACTTAGGGGTTGCGACATATGATAGAAGTGATTTTAGGCAGAAACATCCATGGAGAAAGATTGTGGGATGCACTCATTGGGTGAACATCCACTAGGAACACATTCGTTAGGCACATATACATTGGACACACTTGTTGGGTGCATGGAACTTTGGGTACAAAACCAATAGACATTGAAAATTTGATGGAAAAGCCATGAATTGGGGTATTAGGTAGAAGGAAAATATTTCCTTAGACTCATTGCACATCTGTAATAGAGTTGCAGGCAGAAATTTGCAACTCCCTTATTGTATATATGTAACATTATTCATATAATAAAGTCAAGACATCCAATTTGTATGTTGCCTATACATCTATGTTGTAGTCTTTTTACTTGGATGAATGCCATGTTTCTTGCAATGTATTGTGTGGGATAAGTATTGACTAATTGGCTAAGTATGTGTATTGTTGGAATGTTTTAAAGGCCATGGTTGGATGTGTGCCTACTATTGAATGAACTTGGTTGAGTAATAGTTAGTTTCATTTGACATATTATAACTTAAGGCGAGGTTATGGGTAGATACTAAGGGAAGAGGTGTAGTCTAGTTGTATTAGGTGAAGGTTGGCCAAGCCACTACAACCGACGCAAGGTAGTGCCACACAATCTCAAGTGCCAAAATAGACATGGGAGAAAGTTAAGTTTGAAAATAAAAATTTGGGTAGACTGTAGGTCTATGATAGGTCATATCAAAGCTGATTTTGAGACAATTTTGGTGATCTTCACCATTTTCACTACTGTGATGGGTGGTATTAGAGTATTTCAAGTGCTCTTCATCACATATAAATTAAATTGAGGAAAATTAATAGGATTTTATTCAAGTTTATAGGTAGCCACAAGAGTGATTAGGAGATTGGATGGAGCAGTTGATTTGCCTTGGTGTAGCAAGAAACTAGGAAAGTTGTCCACATAGAATTGATAAGTTATTTGTTTCTTTTAGGTAGCAGGATTAAAGACTAAAAAAACGGTCACTTTTAAAAGTGAATATGTTTGGAAGAAAGTTGATGTCATGCTCAAAGGGTGAATAAGTCCCATTTGTCCTGCCTTGGGAAGACTATGATGAGAGTCATGAAAGAAGGTTCATAGAGATGGAGAAAATAATTCTCACTTTGGAGAAATCAGTGGATCAATTATTTGAATCCATTTGAAGTTAGTCAAGCAGGGTGGAAGAAGTCACTACCAAAGTTTATTCTTTGGAAGAAATGTGGCTCAAATTGGTCTTGTAGAAACACAAGTGTTGAGTGTAGAGATAACATGTTGAGTCTAGGCAAGGCAATATTTAGTAGAAGACCTATAATAGTGATAGGAGATCAAACATTGAATTCTAGACAATTATTCAAGGATACCATGGATGTTTTACAACACCATTGAAGGGTCTTGGAATAAGTCATCTTAAAAATTAACTATGTTTACCATAGGTTGGAAATCTTGATGGACTAAGTAGAAGCATGGTCGTATCTTGAGGAGTGTTAGGGACCTAACCCCTAACCTCTCATGTAGGTAGAATAATATATTTGCATGTAAAAAAGTCTGATACTAGTCAATAAGGCCTATTTAATAAATATGAACAAGTCAATGTAAGAAGACCTAATCGAAGCTTTTTCTTCTATAAATATCTTCCTCTAGAATGTTCTTTAGACGTAGAATTAGTATAAATAAGAGTAGAAGGTATGAGAGGGTCTTGTCTTGAGAATTATTGTAATAGAGTTTTTCTCTGCTAGAGATTGCCCCCTCGAAGAGGTGTTGTAGTCACAACAACCCCCATAATTTTTTGAAATTATTATGGGTCATGTTAGCACTCTGTAAATTCACTTGGCTAAGAAAAAAAATGAGAGAGGTAACCTACAAACCAACTTTAAGACTGAAAAATAGACTTTATGACCTAGAGAGGGCTCTCTGTGAGACTTAGTCTCTAACAGATATGGCTTTGAATTGTTGGCTAGGTTTATTGCATTCGTGAAGTGTTTCTGGTTCTATTGGCAAGGGAATACAGAACCTTGGGCCATGGAATCAAATTATAGAAAGCGAGAGAAATAAATGACTTGATAACTAAAACTTGAGAGGATAAAGGCTAAGCAGGAAATGGTCTTTCAGTTCAAAGTCGTTGTGTGTGGCGAGAGAAAAAATACATAAAGAAACTCAGAGCACCATTGGAGATTAATTCTAAATTACTTAAAAGAAAACACAGGAGTTTAAATGGCGATGTCTAAAGAACCGCACGATGAATTCTAGAATTATTAAACATTCCTATTTAAACATAATACAGACATGGATGTACAGAAAATAGGAAGTACATACATAGGAGAGATCACAATACGTCAAACCACCACCATAAGAATCGTTTCATCAAAGTCTCAGAACCTTTGCATTATATTTCAATCGGGTTCGAAAGTTACATTCAACAGTCACTGTCTACACTACTTTTCCAACCAACCTCCCTTACTTTGAAAAGATGCAATATATATAAAAAGATATGTCCCTTGGGCTGCCATGCCCCCAACTACTACTCCTAGAATTTTGGCTTTGGTTATTCTGTGCCAGATGATTTTTCGAATGGGACTTACTAAGAATAGGAACTCAACTGTACCCAATCATTTCATAACCAACGTCTTTACCGTGATCGTTTGGTCATCAACAAGATTCCATCATTAGGAAGTGATGTGTAGATGCTTCTCCTTTGAAGGGTCACCGAAATGATCGACCACTTTGTCAGGATTCTACCACCCAGTGTAATGGGATTTTATTGATGTTGCACGACCATTGGTTGTGGTATGCATGTGGCGGGTTGGTATGATGGGTGTTTGTGGACTGTCACTCATGTTTTCCAGATGGCAACAATGGTCAGGGGACCATGCATCTCCGTAAAAAATGTTGAGTGTTCTGTCTACACTTGTCCTTCTCGACAGGTAGGTTTTCAGCATCTACACGATGTATATCCACCATGCTAATACTCGTCAAATTCCTTGTTTCTCGACAGGAAGTGGGATACGAGGAAAAGGAATTTCGTGCCACATTCAAAAAGACAAAAATGGGGTTGGGTCAATTATGTTTCTGGCCTTATCTGTAGTCTTGATATTCTAAGCATTTTCCCGAGGGACCAGTTGTGCCTTTTCATATTCTTTACCTATCTTCGCATGACCTTGTTCCCCTTCAGCTTCGTTTGAGCACTAGCTAGAGCTACGTAGACATTTTCCATGGCTGGTCCACATTCCTTGAAATGCTCTGTGGTTTTCTCCTCTAACATTCTTTGTTCCTCGCGTAGCTGGATGATCATGTATTGTGCTTCTATGAGTTGTTTCTTGAGCCAATTTGCATTCCCTTCTCGGCTCTACGATCTTGATGTCTCGATAGTCCTTTCCGCCAACTGCTTTCTCAATTCCCTGTTCTCCTGGTAAAACTAGGCAATATCAAGTTGCGCTTGATTTATCTATTGCAAAGTATCTCGAACATCCATGCTTTCAGTGCTCGACCTTCTTTGTCTGTCACATATTTCCTGGCTTGAACCCTCGACAGGTTCTAGCCAAACATCACGCATGAGTAACTTCTTAGCAACAGATTTGGCACGCGGTTCATGTGGAGCTTGGGGCTCCCTGAGATCCTTGTTCTTCCTTGGCCTGCCTCTTTTTCGGGGTACTGGTTGTTGGGGTGACAAGCCTTCCACTATCTTTCCTTTTCCTGCAGCCCCCTTTATTCCCACCTTCACGCTGCGAGATGTTGCTTCTCCCATGGGTAGAGGGGGATCTCCTTTTGGGTCCCTCGGGATGTCAGCTAAAAATAAAAATGAGTCCCATTCCTTGCTCAGTCACCTCAATTCCTCAACTATCAATAATTTGATTAGTGAGATATGAGATAAGTTATTTTTTGGTTGGTTCACTTCGGCTTGGACATTATCCACCATCCCTCCTAGACTTTGGTGTAATAAGAAAGGTAAGTTCATAGTCCTCTTACCTGTGAAATGCATCAGCAGCCTAATGTGATGTGGTTATATTCTATCAGAACTTCTTTCACAGGTAAAATACTTTCTAATCAACTTCAGGAGTTTCTAAAAAGGCTCCCGTAGATACCGACTTGGAACACCCGTTCTGATTTCCCCGTTCATATAATTTGGGTTGTTGAATTATTCATAGCATAGAATGCTCAAAGGCATGTCCTTAGAACATCTTTAAACATGTGGAGGGATATCCATCATGACTAATAGAGTTTCCTCCATCACCCAAAATGCGCTCCCTGCAATAACCACGTGGAACCCATTAAATCTGAGTGCGAACTGTTCTTCCAGTTTCACATTGTATCCTTGGATTTTCTTGCAATAATGCATGCATCTAACCTATTCAAAATGTGACCTAACATTTGGATATCCATTGATCAATATCAATTATTGAGGCTCGGGCCTCACAGGTCTTCCACTTTGCGCCCTCTTCCTTATGTCTTGGGATATTGTCATGGTGCAACGTGTGTTTGTTCTATGCTCGCAGTAGTGAAAGATGACACCCTCTTTGCACGACAAATGGATAATGATATTCTTATCTGAGACCTGTCGGAGGGGAGGTAGCGGAACCTTTGTGCGATAAGAGAAAATGACTTTAGGAATTTACTACACATCCCCCAAGCACCACGCACTGGATCAACTTGATCTGAGACTGAATCCTATGTTACTAGTGATATTTGGGAAATTGGATCTGAAATTGGATTTGAAACTGGTCCATCTACCTATTATTTTGGTTCTTAAACAGATGCTTTGACCTCTACGGGATCTACTTAGGCACGTTTGGAACCATCTGGAAGAAACTAACTTCTTTATTTATGTGCCACATATAGGTATGTTGGGTCGATGTTGTGACAATGATAACGACAGGCGTGTCACAATAGGGGAGTGCGATAGAAAATTCGTGCGTGAAAAAAACTCGGAGGATGAAAGGATGACCATGAGAGGACTTGTCGCCTAACAGACTATCTTGTGGAAAACTCTGACAGGTTCTGAACCATGATTTAAGACGGAAATAATGCAGCAATATTGACTGACCAGGTTTGTGGCATAGTTGATGGGAATCGACTTTCCCGCAGTGAGAAAACTCAGGGCTTGTAGGAAAAACCACAGACAACACATAAACTCGGATGGTAAAAGTGAAACACATAGAATGACTGGAATTTATAACTGAACGGGCGAGGGATGGAATCATGAAAGAGGAAATTGAATCCATGGTGACGAGAAGTTTTGAATTAGGATGAATATTTGCACAGCACACTCACGCGACAGTTACACTTCGATGTGTGCAGAGTATAGATGATAAGAACTGCAGAGTATAAGTGATATGAACGTCGTGATTTATTATCCTTTTTTACTTCATAATGAGGTGATGATGGTTGTTATATCTACCAACGTGACCCTTAATCTAACAACTTGCCTCAACCTTTGGCACATAAAATCCCTTTTTTTGACAAGACTCGACCTTTTGGGAAAATACCTATACAATTTACACATGTTTGATTATGACTCCCTTTTCCGACTCCAAGGGCTAGACCGACCACTTGCTGACTTCGACCCATTTTTTTTCAGTACCTAACCTCACATGCCTTGACACATGGACCATGACTCATCTAGGACTGACTCTAACTAAAAAAGTGACGATGCTAACAACTGGCTCCAATGGGGATGCTATCCTTCCGGTGAGGTGGAAAAGAACAACATACCAAGTTCCTGACCATTGGGCTTTATTTGATTTGAAGACTCTAAAACAACGAAAAAGACTCACCCTAGACCTTCTTGACATAGTCATGACCAAACTCAGCATAAACTTAGGGCCTTCGCTTCAGGCTTCAATTTTCTATTGACATACTGACTCGAAACGTCTTCTTCGAAAACATAAAAAATGGATATTTACAATGACATGAAAACCTAAATAGACCATACTAAACCAGATAGTGTTTAAGGAACCTGCCATTTATAGGCCCCCCACTAGTGAGTTCTCCATTAATATCTTGTAGTATATATGCATTGTTCCAGTGATACGCGACAATCATGAATGGCCCCATCCAAAGATGTTCGAATTTTCCATGCTTCCCTTTATCTTCATTCCTTGCGTCCCACTTCAGCTCCAAATCATTCACCTTGAAATCTTTCTGCTTAGAGTTCTTGTCGAAAATATTATTCATCATGTCTTGGTGAAGTTTTGATTGGTTGAAAACCTACTCCCTCATATATTGTGCATGAACCAATTGATTTATCCTCCTCTAAGAATCATTTCGTTCGGCCTCTTGCTCTTGCAAAAACCTCTTGATGGGAAATCCCAGTGAGTTAGGGAAAATTGCCTCCACGCCATATAAAATTTGGAATGGTGACGTGGAGATGGACTTTTTGGTAGTGATTATGTCATCCCATAGCAAGTATAAAATATTCTTGTGCCATACCTTCTTGTTTTCCCTTAAGAGCCTTTGAATAATCCTAGTTAATATTTTTTTGGATGATTCCGCAAATCCATTACCCTATGGGTAATAAGCCGTAGAATTTCCCAAGGTTATTTTGTAATCGTTACAAAACTTCTCTATCTTATTGGACTTGAATGATATTACATTATCCATGATGATATTGATGGGGCACCCGAACCTAGACAAGATATTGGTCTCTAGAAACTGAATGATAATCGTTTCAGTATCTTGCCTTGTGGGAACCACTCTGATCCATTTGGTGAAGTAGTCCATGGCCGTTAGTATCCATATATGTTGTGTCGAGGATGGTGGATGGATTTATCCTATAAAGTCCAGACCCCATTGCACGAATGGTGCTTCAACAGAGATAGGTTTCAACAAAAAAGGTTGCATCTTTCTTTTTCCATCAAATATCTGACATTCATGGAAACTGGAAAATTCCTTTTATACATCTGCGAAAATATTGGGCCAATAAAATATTTCCCTCAAGATTTTATGCGCAGTGGTATTCCAGTAATGATTCCCCCCACAGTCCCCTTTGTGTAACTCCTTGATAACTCGTTATGTGTCTTCTTCCAGCAAACAACTTAGCAAGTTCCCCCTTGGATCTTTCCAATACAAAGGGTTATCTAGGATTCAAAACTTAGCAGCCTTCAACTTTAAAAAACTAGCCTTGGTTTTGCTTAACACTGGAGGGGCTTGCAAATTTATCAACACATAAATGATATCAGCGTACCAAGGTGAATCAGTGAATTTATGAGATACTTGCGAGACTGCTTTTTCTTGAGGGTTCTTCGATAGATTAGCAATGAAGTTTATTCCCAAAAAATCACAGTTCGATTGTGCCATCAATTTTTAAAGCCCCTAACCCTTAATCATATTTGTAGGCTTGATTTCGAGGTTATATTCCAGCATGAATGTGATCCATTTACCTCTTCTCCCCTCAGCTTCAGGTTAAGTCGGAATATCCTTGACGAAATTTCTAGGCACATAAGCAATGACACAGGAATGCAGTATATAAGTCCTGAATTATTTGAGAGATTTCACCAAGGCGTATGCTTGTTTTTCCATGATATCATACCTCATTGGGGAGTCTCTAAATGTCCTGCTAAAATAGGCTATAGGATTTTCGAAATTCTACTTGTCTTTATGTAGCAGTACGCCAGTGATGGTGTGCTCTAAGGAAAAAGAGAATAAGATAAAATCCTTTGTGAAATCTGGGCTAGCTAATATGAGATATCTGGTCAGTGGCACCTTGATGTCTTCAAACGATTTCCTGGCTTCGTGGGTCCATTTTATCTCATTACCTTTTCTGAGCATACTTGTGATATTCTTTATAATTTCATCTAGATTTGAAATAAACCTCCTCATAAAATTCAACTTTCCTAGGAAAGATTGTACCTCTTTCTTGCTTTGAGGAGTGTTGATCTTCAGAATCCCTTCCACCATGTTGGGGTCTATCTTTATTCCTTCCTTTGAGATGATGTGCCCCAGTAATGTTCCTTCTTGCATCCCAAAATTTGATTTTTTTGGATTTAATGATATGTCAAATTTTTTGCATTTCTTCTTTATATGCTCAATATGTTGTTCGTCGGAGTCAGAAAATACCATGACGTCGTCCAGTTAGATCACAATAAACTTGAATTTTTCCTCAGTAAATGTTATATCCATAGCCCTCTGGAAAGTAGCTCCAGTGTTCATGAGACTGAAAGGCATATTTGCATACATGAATGTACCCCACGGTGTCATAAAGGTTGTATTTTCCTAGTCGTCAGGGTGTACCATGCTCTAATTGTAACCGGAAAAATCGTCCAGCATCGAAATTTTTTGGGATCCAACTACCTTCTGCAGGATGAAGTCCACATTAGGAAGTGGGTAGTTGTCTTTGAGGGATACTTTGTTCAGGTTCCAAAAATCCACGCATAACCTTATTTCACTGCTCTTCTTCCTTACAGGCACAAGGTTGGCCACCTATTTTGAAAATCTCAAAGAAACAATAATTTTGGAATCAAATAGTTTCTTTACCTCTTTTTCAATTAGCGACAACAACAGGGGATTGATCTATCTTAGATTTTTCTCCAAATTGTTTTGATCCTCTTTGATGGGAATGACATGTTGAATCACTCAAGTGTCATAGACTTTCAATTCTTCATAACTCCACACAAAAACGTCAGGAAAATATTTCATGAGGTTGACATATTTTTACTTGATCTCCGGATTGAGTGTCTTTGACAATTTGATTATCTTTTGATTCTCTTGGGTCCATATGTTGCAATCCTCGACATCTTCATCATTCATAGTGATCCTGGGATTTATGGCTACATCATTTCATCAAACAACTTTTCTAATGGAACCAATCCTTTGGGGATGATGTTGTTTTTTAGATGCATTATATGTCTCCCAACTATCTGGTTCTGAAAGCAGTCGTCATCACTTCACACAGCTGCATCTTCATCTTCTTCGCAACAACACTCATCATCTATGTTTACATTAGAAAACTCATCTCTCATTTGGAGGAACCTCTCCACCTGTTTGTCATATTCAAACACCTGCCAATACTTGATATTATCGGGTACCGCGGGTTTGTGTTTGACTTAAATCTCATACTTCTTGTTGGGAATAATTGGAATTTTAAACACTGAAGCTGAGGTGGCCAGGGTCTTGTTGCGCCCCAACAACTCCCCTTATATTTTTACAAAATTTAAAGGGCCCCTATTAAAATTTTGATAATTATAATGAGCTACATAATCAACCTTTTCAAATAGTTTCATTCATTGGCTTGATTTGAGACAAACTTAAGACATTCTCTTTAGTATGAGTCATTTATTACAAGAGTATATGTCAAAAGTTAAAAACGAGCATAAAAATATCAATTTAAACAAAAACATTAATTTTTTATCAAATGTTTACTTTTGTTTAAATTATGATTATGTGTTTATTCTTTTGCTCATTAGCAAGTTTGACTATTTTGAATAATGTGTTCAATACTTCATAAAATAATATCTTGGTTGGTTTCTCATTTTCATGAAATCATTTGGTGATATTAATTAATTAAATTATTTTTTCATTTTGCATCTTATAATAATAATAATAATAAATTATCTATGATTTGTTTGATTTTATTCTCTTCTCCATTAACTTGAAGCTTCTAGAATTAAGAACATATTTGAAAGGAAAATATAAATAATGTTAGTTTATAAGTTATAGTTAGTTTAAATTCATTTTTGATTTTTCTAGATTTTGTTTTATTCACAATTTTTAGGTTATTAATTTAGGTTTCTTTTTGTTTCACAGGTTTCTATTATCAAATATTTGATAC
>SNQJ01S0044240.1:19295-49935 GCA_010110895.2 Picea sitchensis
TTTTATTTCTTTTCAAATGGAGTAATGGATGGCTGGAAGCTTTGGGAGAATGGACGAGTATTTTTAAAGAAGAATATGGAATTCCAGGTTGCTTAATGGCTTTTGTCCTGTAAGTAAAATGGTTTTATTTTCATATAATATCTCCATATTCTTTGAATAATTGATTATGCATTGATTTAAATAGCTTTAGTCTTTTTATCAATACATGGTTAATTATTATCATTTATGTATTAATTTTTCCAATCTTTAAAGTCTATTATCCAAATAATTTCTTCCAAGACTACAAAATGGATAATTGATTCAAAAAACTTAATAGAACGACATATATGCATTTTGGCTTTAGCCTTTTGTTTATAATGTTGTTATTAATGTTTTTTTTAATCGTGTTACATGTGCAGGTCTGATATCTTTAGATTAAATGATCTGTGATGTGTAGGAAGTTTATATTATAAATACCATCTATCATTTGCTTCATCAAAATACAAATGCCGTGATTATATCTTCGATTTAAATAATGAGATTTATCTTTGAATTTTAAATTGAATGATAAAATGCATAGATTGCTTCCAGATTTATCTTGTTGTAATCATGTATAATTATGAGATCACAGGTTTATGTTTGTGTTTCCTTTTCTGTCATTAAAACCTAAACTGCCAATACATGTTCTGAATTTATTTAGAATATTCATAAGGTTCATTGCAGATTTATCTCTTGGACATGGCAGTTGGATGTAAAATACTCATGCAGATGTTTGGATACACTTCATTAATTCACTGACAGGATAGCTTCTTTGTATTTTTCTTTCATTTACATATCATTGAAACTAGAATGTATGGTTCAGCTTTGACTATCCACATGTTCATGTTTCATTAACATTTTTTTGCAAGATTCTTTAAATTTATAAAAGAAAAACAATAAAAAAAATTATGTTCTTTCTTTATCTGCTTCCTAGAAGAAATCATTTTTCACATCGATTTTCGTAAGTTTCGATTAAAACTTGCAGCTTGTAAATCATGTAAATAAACGAGACTTGTATATCTTCTGCTTAAATACAACTAATATAGTTACATTTGAACATTTGTACATATATATAGTGTGTTTAGTAATTAGTTAGTTATCTCTCTCTTTTATTCGTTTCTTTTAGGATTCTTAGATCGGCTAACGGAGATGCTAAACCCGTCAGGGTGGTTCATCTCAAACGGCTTGGGTTATTAGACAACCTCGAACTGGTTCCACTCTCTCAGTTGACAGACGGTCGATTTCGCCCATCAACATGTCTCCACAATTCGATTATGCCTCGTGGGGATCACTGAAAAATTATACTCTGAAAACTCTTCGAGGAGGTCCAACACTAGATTCCTATATGCTCTCAGTCCGGGGTTCTTGGACTGGTATATACCCTTCACTTGATTTATGATGATCTCAAAGTCTCCATGCACTGCTATCCTCTTAGCTCCCAATTCTTTCAAATTTCTCATACCCAAAATTAGTGCCTCATACTCATCCATGTTATTTGTACAATCAAAGGTGAGATTGTAAGAGAAGAGCTTGGAGCCCACCTTGGGAGGATTTATCCATACACCGACTCCAACTCCTTATTTGCTAACAACTCTATCAAAGCTCATATTCCACATTTCATTCTCTGCACGGTTTCTCTGATCTGCACACTCTTTTGCTCGATGCACAGACTTATCTTCAAAAATCATGATAGTTGTCGACTCCTCCCTTTCAAAACTTAAGTCATTGTAAAAAATAGAGGATCTGATCTCGGTGTCGACAAAGTAGATATGATGATTGTTCGGCTAGGTCTTTCTACTCACCATGTACTTGAGTAGCACCTCTCTGTACAATCTTCTTTCTTGGCTGAAAACAAGTATGGTGGCATAAGACATGTCCATCTGTAGAGTTCCCTTTAATTTCGTGGCCCACAATATGGATACCAACATGCCAAATTTTGGGGGGATGTCGGCCACCACCACATCCATGACCAAATTCTTTGACAGAATTTGAGATAACGACACGACCAAATCTTTGATCAAACCCAAACATTTCACCTTTCTTGAATCGAAAGAGAAAATATCCTTATAAGGTCTGGTGACATCCAATCCTAACTCGTCCATGACCACCTTTGGCATGAGATTGTGCGACGTGCCTAAATCCAACATGGTTCTATGCAAAGTCATGTCATGAATTTTGAGGCTAGCATAAAAAGGGGGAACACCCTCAGTATCGCCAGTTTCTTCTACGCGCGGACCAAATAAAATGGCAGGGTGGTCGTCCTGGACGTTCAGGGTATTGGGAGCCTCTTCCATTTTAAACATTTTAATTATTTGATCCCTTCTTGATGAGCTCATTAAAAGGAATGGATATTTTAATTTTGGCCATTTTGTTCTCAAAGTTAAAGGGGGGAGGAGCTTTATCTACCTCTTTGACGTCCGTCTCCTTACTCGCCTCTGGTGATTTCTTTAAAGCTTCCTCCTTTTACTTTCCTCTATCCATCACGTCTCTTGTTGGATTGTCTTTCTTTGGTCATCTTGCAGAAGGAGTGTTTGCTTGAGGTTATTTTATGGGATTAGTCTATTGAGGCTCTGTGGACGTCCTTATGCTCCTGAGGTTGTATTTCTTTTGAAACGACATGATTGCATTGTGATATCCTTTCTTAAATTCCTTCATTTTCGAAGAAAGTGTGTCCTCAGTCTCCAGCATAATACCATCATTTGCATCCATGAATTGATCATGTTCCCCCTTTGTCAAGAACATGTGTGTGTCCTTATCATCGCAACAATTCTTTCAGTATTGGATGATCTGATCAAAGTCCTCATTCACGTAATTGTTTTGGAATGGAGGTCTTATTTGTTGATCACCCTTCTCTTTATGCTCCCTCTACCTAATCTGCGGGACCAAATCCCTTATAAAGTTTTGATTTCTGGGCTGGAAATCATTTTTCTCCCTGGTAGTGAGATTTTTCTCCATGGACATCCTTTCCATCAGTTTCTCCATACTCTTCATCATCAAGTCAAACTTTTCTTCCCATTTATGTTGAAGTTTTGTTTGATATTTCCTGATGCCATCATATTTACTTCAAATTTGATTACATCACTCATCATAGTGCCTAAAGTAGATGATCTTCTTTCTCTCAGCAGCAAGGTGAAATTGTTGTCAAAGGAATCGGTGTATCAAAGTTGCGCAGCTCCGAGAGGTGCCTGGACTTCTATGGTGATTGAGTTGTAGACCTTCATGAATCTGGCTGAGAACTCTTGCATTGTTTCCTCTGGTAATCTTTTCATATTTTTGTACTGAGTTATTAGTTGTAGAGGGTTCTTTTTGTCTCCCCATATGGCAAGAAACGATGTTTCAAATGCTGTGAAATCATGGATGCTCATTGCTCGAAGGGCCTTAAACCACTTCTTGAACTCCCCTAAAAGACTCTACGCAAACAATATCATTTTCATGTCCTCATGATCAACCTTTTCTAGGTCAACAAAATCATTGAACCAATCCAAGTGCTTTTGGGCAGAGGCGTTTCCTTCAGAATCATATAGCTTAATCCTCTTATTATAGTTCTAGACCAAATCATGCAGTTAGGATGGTAGAGAAAGAGGGGTGAATCTGGCTTCCATCACCCTAGGAGGGTTTGGAACTGGAAGAATGCTCTGAGTGGGGATTACAGCAGCTCGCAGAATTTTGTTTGGTATCAAATATTGAAACTTCTTCTCATCGAAGACTATCTCATCTAAGTAGGTTTTTTATTTAGACCTAAACAGGGTTTGCTTGAACAGTGTATCGAAATCAATATTGTCGATGCTTTGTAAACCATCCTTGAGTAAGGATAGGTTTTTGTCTAGGTAGTAGAACGGGTCTAGAACCTATTCCTTTTCCCTATGCATAAGTTTTGTGGGATCAGACACGGGTGCTACAGGGTTTGGATCAGGATTTTCTCTAGTATAAACTATCTTTGGAGCTAGGATTTATGATTCATACTACTCTATGCTATTGGTCTCATTCACTGGAGTCATCAGTGTAAAGGTTTCAGCCAATATAGACGTTTGGCCCAATTTTACCCTCAAGGGTCAAAACTACAGCTTTAGTCATTCTCCCAGGGAAAGTTTTATTCAATTTTGTTCCCCGACAATGTTGCCAAAAATGTTAGCACTCTGTAAATTCACTTGGCTAAGAAAATGAATGACAGAGGTAAGCTACAGACCAACTTTAAGATCAGAAACTAGCCTTTTCGACCTAGAGAGGGCTCTCTCTGAGACTTAGTCTCTAACAGATAATGGCTTTGAATTGTCGGTTAGGTTTATTGTGTTCGTGAAGTGTTTCTGGTTCTGTTGACAAGGGAATATAGAACCTTGGTCCATTGAGTCAAATTCCATAAAGCGAGATAAATAAATGACTTGATAACTAAAACTTGAGAGGATAAAGGCTAAGCAAGCAATGGTATTTCAGTTCAAAGTCGTTGTGTGTGGCGAGAGAAAAAATACATAAAGCAACTCAGAGCACTATTGGAGATGAATTCTAAATTACTTAGAAGAAAACACAAGAGTTTAAATGGTGAAGTCTAAAGCACCGCACAATGAATTCTAGACTTATTAAACATTTTGATTTAAATAGAATACAAACATGGATATATAGAAAACAAGAAGTTAGTACATAGGAGAGATCACAATACGTCAAACCACCACCATTAGAATCTTTTCATCAAAGTATCAGGACTTTTGCATTATATTTCAATCAGGTTCGAAAGTTACATTCAACAGTCACTGTCTACACTACTTTTCCAACCAACCTCCCTTACATTGAAAAGATGCAATATATAGAAAATGATGTGCCCCTTGGGTTTCCATGCCCCAAATACTACTCCTATAATTTTGGCTCTGGTTATTATGTGCCATATGATCTTTCGAATGGTATTTACTAAGAATAGGAACTCGACTATACCCAATCATGTCATAATTGACGTATTTACCATGATTGTTTGGTCATAAGAAATATTCCATCATTAGGAAGTGATGCGTCGACGCTTCTCCTTTGAAAGGTCACCCGAATGATCGAGCACTTTGTGAGACTTTTGTCACCCAGTGTAATGGGATTTGATTGATGCCACGTGATCATTGGTTGTGGTATTCATGTGGCGGGTTGGTATGGCGGGTGATTGTGGATTGTCACTCATGTTTTCTAGATGGCGATGACGGTCAAGGGACCACGCATCTCCTTCAAAACTGTTGTGCATTCTGCCTACACTTTTCCTTCTCGGCAGGTGGGTTTTCAACATCTGCATGACATATATCCACCACACAAATACCCGTCAGATTCCTTGCTTCCCTGAAGGAAGCGGGACACGGAGAAAATGAATTATGTGCCACGTTCAAAAAGACAAAAACGGGGTCGGGTCAATTATGTTTCTGGCCTTATCTGCAGTCTTAATATTCAAAGTGTTTTCCTGAGGGACTAGTTGCACCTTTTCATATTCTTTACCTATCTTCACAAGACCTTGTTTCCCTTTATCTTTGTTTGAGCACTGGCTAGAGATGCGCAGACGTTTTCCATGGTTGGTCCACATTCCTTGAAATGCTCTGCGATTTTCTCCTCTGGCATTCTCTATTCCTCGTGCAACTGGATGATCATGTCTTTCACTTCTATGAGTTGTTTCTTGAGCCAATTCGCATTCCATTCTCATCTCTGCGACGTTGATGTCTCAACAGTCCTTTCTGCCAACTGCTTTCTCAATTCTATGTTCTTTTAGTACAACTCGGAAATAGCAAGTTACGATTGCTTTAGTCAAGGATCATTTTAAGGATGGAAATTTATTTTAAAATGTAGAAACCTTGGCGAATCTTAATAATCCTTCATATGTCAACTCTAAATGTTTGGTGATATTTTTGTAAAAATATTCAAATTTCTAATTATTTTGTATAGTTTTTTATAAAATTTTGGTGATTTTTATGGTAAAATAATTTTATCTTATAGAATTTGGGTGAATCATTTTTAAAATAACGAATCTCGTTGTTGGAAAAACCATGGAAAATTAGCCCATGAGAAAAATTTAGCCCCTTAAATCATCCATGGCTTTAGTTGTTGTGAAGGCTCCCAAACATCCATGCTTTTAGTGCCCGACCTTCTCCATATGTCATAGATTTCCTATCTTGAACCCTCGACAAGTTCTAGATGAACAACACGCATGAGTAACTTCTCAACAACATATTGGGTGTGCAATTCATTTGGAGATTGGGGCTCCCTAGGCTCCTTGTCCTTCCTTGGCCTTCCTCTTTTTCAGGGTATTGGTTGTTTGGGTGACAAGATTTCCACTATCTTTCCTTTTCTTACAGCCCCATCTATTCCTTCTTCCGCGCTGCGAGATGTTGCTTCTCCCGTGGGTAGAGGGGGATCTCCTTTCAGGTCCCTGGGGATGCCAATTGAAAACAAAAACAAGTCACAGTCCTTACCCAATCCCCTCAATTGCTCAACTATCAACAATTTTATTATTGAGATATGAGATAAGTTCTTCTTTGGTTGGTTCACTTCTGCTTGGATGATGTACGCCATCCCTCCTAGACTTTGGTGCAAGAAGAAAGGTAAGTTCAAAGGCCTCTTACCTATGAAATTCATCAGCAACCTAATGTGATGTGGGTATATTCTGTCAGAACTTATTTCACAGGTGAAATACTTTCTAATCACCTTCAGGAGTTTCTAAAAAGGCTCCCGTAGATACAGACTTGGAACACCCATTCTGATTTTCCCGTTCAGGCAGTTTGGTTTGATGAATTCTTCATAGAATAGCACGTCCAAATGCATGCCCTTAGACCACCTTTCACCATGCCAAGGGATCTCTATCGCACCTGACAAAGTTTCCTCCATCACCCAAAATGTGATCCCTGCAATAATCATGCAGAACCCATTAAATACGAGCGCAAACTATTCTGCCAATTTCACATTGTATCCTTGGATTTTCTCGCAATAATGCATGCATATGACCTATTCGAAAGATGCCCTGACATTTGGATCTTCGTTGATCAATGCCAAGTCTTAAGGCTCAAGCCTCACAGCTCTGCCACTTCATGCCCTCTTCCTTATGTCTTGGGATGTCGTCATGGTGTAGCGTGTGTTTGTTCTGCACGCGCGGTAGTGAAAGATGACACCATATCCATGTGGAAAATGGATAATAATATTCTTAGCCGAGACCTGTCAGAGGGGTGATAGTAGAAACTTTGCGTGATAAGAGAAAATGACTTTAGGAATTCACTGTGTGGCCCCCAGGTGCTACGAAGACTCTCGGTGTAGGAACGGGTTGATGTTGTGACAATGATAACGACAGGCGTGTCGCAGTAGGGGAGTGCGATAGAAAATTTGGGTGTGACAAAAACTCTGAGGATGAAAGGATGATCGTGAGAGGACTTGTCGCCCGAAAGACTATCTTGTGGAAAACTTCAATAGGTTTTGAACCATGATTTAATATGGAAAGAACGTGGAAATCTTGATTGACCAGGTTTGCAACATAGCTGACGGAAATTGTCTTTCCCGCAACGGGAAAACCCAGGGCTTGCAGGACAAACCACAAACAACGCATAAACTCGGATAGTAAAAGAGAAACACGCAAAATGAATGGAATTTATAGCTGAATGGGTGAGGGATGGAATCATGACAGAGGACACTGAATCCATGGTGATGAGAAGTTTTGAAGAAGGCTGAATATTTGTGCAGCACACTCGCGCGATGGGTACACTTCGGAGTGTGCAAAGTACAGATGATAAGAGTTGCAGAGTATACGTGATATGAGCGTCATGATTTCTTATCCTTTTTGAATTCATAATGAGGTGATTATGGTCGTTATATCTGCCGATGTGACCCTTACTCTAACAACTTGCCTCAACCTTTGGAATGTAAAATCCCTTTTTCTCACAGGACCCGACCTTTTGGGAAAAGACCTTTACAATTTACACATGTTTGATTATGACACCCTTTTCTGACTCCAAGGGCCAGACCGACCACTTGTTGAATTTGACCCATTTTTTGTTCAACCTCACACATCTTGACACATGGACCATGAATCATCTAGGACTGACTCTAACTGAAAAAATGACAGCACTAAGAGGTCCCTCCATATAAATTTTGTTAATATTGCCTTCTATAACGTTTTGGTTTGGTTTCTTTTGTGATATTTTCATTTTGATTTGAGTTTAGTTTTGACATATTCATTGCTTTCGTTTTGTTGCCAGCATTCCAATGATTCAAGTTTAGCCTTATTTCGACTTACGATTTGAAACATATCATTGGTCAAAAGTTTGGTCAATTTTCATCGTCTGGGCATAAAATATATATTTTTTTTATGTTTCTTATAAATTGTGAATAAAATTAATGTTAGTATATAAATAAGTTTTTATTTAACCTTAATTAATTAAGTTAATTATTAGTTAATAAGATTAAATTTGATTTAATTTTGTAAATGAAATTTGTAATTATAACATAAGATGTAACAAAACAAAATTAAATTCAAACTGCTCAGAAATTTTGATAAACTAATTAGTTTTGATGGCTCAACTTTAACAAGTGATATCTTGAGTTTTACTCCATGAAATGAGGCAAATGAGAGCTTGTTAGAAATTTATTTCCATGGAGAAAAATCTCACAACATTACTTCAAGAAAATTTGGAGATTTACTATCCCAAAAATTTATCGAAAGTGAAGGCTACGAATTTGCAACTAAAATTAGTTTTATGAATTGATCTAGAAGATTTGCTTTGGCCAAGAAGATTTGTTGTTGCTAATTCATTTCCATATTTTTTCATTGTTAATATTATCTCCATGGGAAATCAAGGGAAAACATGAATTTTGTTATTCTAATTTGGTAATTTGTTTTGACATATTGGAAATCGCATCCATTTTCAGGAGGTTATTTTGTAGAGTGATTTAAGGGCAATAATAGAATAATTTCACAAAATGATTGAAAACCCACTTCTAAAACATGATCATTTACCTTATTCTCAAAGGATTCTCTCAAAATATAAACTGTTTGGGATAAATGGGGTCGGAGTGGCACAGATTTTTCTAGATTAGAAATCATGTCAATCTTTAGGAGGTGATTTTGCAGATCGATTTATGAGCAAACCGATAAAAATATAACCAAACGGTTGAAAACCCATCTGTAAAAGAGACAAATTTAGATAAATTCTGGAGGATGTTGCAAAAAATGATTAGTTTGGAATATATCATGGGTTTTATGGACAAGTTTTTTCCAGATTTGGAATTTTTCCATTTTAATTATGTAGTTGATTCATAATAGGAATCTTATTTTATTGGGTGAATGGAGGATTCGACCTGGGGGTGAAGAAGAAATGTAATTATACAAAGAGCTCTAAAAATAAGTTTAAATCTCTCTGTAAGGGTATTTTTGTTTTGTAGAATATAGAATAGGGGGGAATTCTGCAACTAGAAAATTGTCAATTACATTATTGTGTAAGAGAGATTTTTTGTCTATAGGATTAAGAAATTATGAGTTTCTGAAAGAATAATCTATAAAAAAATTTAAAATTGATCCTTGAAGAAATTTGGGAGTTCAAAGGACTTTAAACATGCATTGGAGTTAATTATAATGAGTTTTCACTTCTCTACAATATTGTATCTGATTTGTGGACTTCTTGTTATTTATTTATCGCTTCTTTCAACCTGGTTACAATTCTATGTCAATTAGTATATTATTGATCAATATTATCACTATTGTTAGTATTGTTAGTATTGTTAATTTTATACTAATTGTCGTTCTGTTTAAAGCTATCTTTGCAAGACTTAATTGGTTCAACCAGAGTTGATGAAGAATTCATGGAGTCTTATTTGGAATTACTAAATAACTATTTATTGGTCAATTACTAATTTGTGTCGTTACATCTTGTATTGAGTTAAAGGAACTACTTCCTTAGTTCGATATAAATCTTACAATGGATTCATTCACATGATTGGATTTGGGTATATGTAAAAAATCAGTTTAATAACTATTTATTAAGATTTTTTCATCGTATCTATGCTTGAACAACTTGTAAGTTGTCAAACTACTTTGAGAGTTTATAGGTAAAAATTAACCCTGGTTTCAATCACAGTCTGTTCCCCTTCTTACTAAATACTTTTCTCTTGATTAGGAGTAAGGTTGTCCTTTTCTTAGTCAAGATAGGTTTTCCTTTTTTTCACTTGCATCTTAGGATTAATCTGCATTCTTTAAGCCTCCTTTGGTAGGAGCAAGCCTCATTGTGGCTAGACTGAGCCTTGATTTCAATCACCTTTAGGGGATCATATTTTCCAAAGTAATAACATAAAGTTGATTCATTTCCCTTCATTTTGTTAATAATAATAATATACCATCATACAAGTTGAAGGCCTTGCACATAGACAATTGTACATACAATATAGCTTAGGCTGAATTAACTTTAGGCTAGTCTTAGGAGAAGGGTAACTAGACCCTTTTTAACCAGTCAGAATCACCATTCCAGATGGATAAGGGCCTAATTGGAGCTTAGACTGGGTGATCTCCCCAATGTTGAACATGGTCATTTTTGGCCATCAACAAGAGGCAAGTGAACATTGTTTCCTATTAATAAATATATTATTCTAGTGTTGTGAATCCATCTATTTTGTTTTTTCGTTGTTATTCTCTGTGGTAATTCTATTTTTAGTTTTTGAATCCACTATTATTCACTACAATATTTCTACTTATGTTATTATAATAGATCTGGTACCTAACAAGTGGTATCAGAGAACCTTTCTTGGAAGAAACTATGGGTAAATTGTTTTCTATGTAGAGATGTATTATGACATCTTAAAGCTATAGAGATCTGTCATTCAGTGCATAAATCCATGGTAGGGGAAGCATACACACGGTAACTACAAGTGGTACTTAAGAACACATTGTTGGCCACCCTTGTAATCCATGTTGGTATTACTTCGAGTGGTAGAGCATAAGAAAACACCTATATATGGATTGGCCTATATATCATGAAGCCCTCCATAGATAAACAAATTGTCCTCCTAAATTCTATAGTTCCACAGAGAATAACACTCAGGAAGATACTCTCTAGTACCTAGGTAATCGGGTAGTACGTCTACGGGTACAGTCTATCCTCCTTAGTTGGTGCCCTGAGATATTGGGTCGAGTACTATTGTTCGAACCTACACATATATCAGAGAGTTATAGCACAGGGTAAAGCCTTGTTTGTAGAAACCCTAAAAAAAAACATAACCCTGGGACACAAACAACACAAAAAGGGAACCGACAAGATTTATCTTGTTTAGCATTGGGGTCTTTCTACACTACTTTTTTCCTATTAAGAATTTGGGCATTCTTCCACTGCAATATTATTCATATCAAAGTATAACTTCGTAAGAGTAAAAAAAAAGCCTACTTCCTGCCCACCCCATTATTTGAGACCTATCCCATTGGATTCTTCTCTTCGCCCTGATCACAGTGGTACCTATCATTTTCAACCCTTTTTTTCGTGGACCTGACCCCTTCTGACACCTTTATTTGACACCTATATCATTGCATTCCTCTTTTCACACTGAACACAAACATATATATCATTTTCACTCTTTTTTCCATGGTCCCACTTCCCCTCTTTCATTCCCCTCCACCCATGTCCAACACTCACAACCAATAATTCCTTCATCTGCAAGATCAATCCAAACGACACAAGGTAAACATCCAAACATTGACCTTTGAAATTTCTTCCAACAATTCCTGCTTAGACACCTTCGAGGCCAAAGTTAATGGTGAATTGGCATATGCTAAGGGTGAATTTTCCTCCCTCACCCAGTGGTTGAAGCATCTCATTGGCTCTCCCTCCTTTGAACAACCTTCCCACTCTAAAGGTGAAAACTCTTCCCATAATATGGCCCTTCATTCCAATTCCCTTCCTCGTGACCCTCGTCTTCCTCACGTTGAAGTGAAAAAACTTGATGGATTATATCCCACCGGTTGGGTCACTCAAATGGAACATTATTTCTCCTTGCATGGAAATACTAATGATTTGGCCAAACTTCATTATGGTGACCTCTATTTGGATCTGGAACGTTGGAAATGGTGGCAATGGCATAGAAAGATACTCTAGGGGTATGTTGCTTGGACTCAGTTTGTGGCAAAGCTATATGACTGCTTTGACATTGACACCCACTATCTTGGTTGTTTGACCAAGTCGAAGAAATCTGGCATAGTGGAAGACTTTATATCTTCCTTTGAACACTTGGATTTCAGAATAGAGGGCATGTATGATGCCTTCTTCTGGGAATGTTTTATCAATGGCCTCAAAGATGAAATTCGAGCCTAGGTCCTCATGGATCGCCCTCACACTTGGTTGGAAGTTACTCAACATGCTAAGGAAGTCCAACAAATTATCTCTACTTAGACCCAAAAACCTTCCTTTGTTCCTCGCACTCAAACTACCAACCCTTTCCCTCTTCCCACTCCCTTCAAGATCTATAAATTAACTAGTGATGAAATGACGAAATGCAAACTCAACGGCCTTTGTTATCATTATGATGAGAAATATTTTCCGGGGCACAAGTGTAAGGAACAAAAGTTGTTTATGGCCATCTCTAAGGATTTATCTAAAGAAGATCTCAAGACCCCCCCTGTGGCATAGTTACCATATCCAACTGATATTACTCTGCCCTCTGACCAACTAGAAGTAGAACCAATCATTTCATTGAATTCTCTCACTTGTTTCTCTACTCCTTGAACCCTCAAGATCATTGGCTACATTAATAATACAAAGGTCATCATCTTAATTGATAGTGGAAACACTCATCATTTTACTCATCTTCGTATTTCCTAAGAAACTAGTTTCTATATACATGCAGTCAACAACTTTCAAATCATGATTTCCAATGGAGGCTCCATGAAATGTGGGGGGCGTTGTGAAAATGTGTGTCTCCAAATTGGGAAGCACAACCTAAAATCTCATATGTTTTCTATTGACATGGTTGGTTGTGATATTATGCTCGGTGAGGAATGGTTACACACTCTTGGTCCCATCCTTTTGGATTTTAAGGAATTAACCATGCAATTCCAATAGGTAGGACAACAATACAAATTCCAAGGAATCACAGTAGGATCCCCTGATATCATCAGTTCACATCGAATGGAAAATATCCTCAAAAAGTTCATTCCATCATTATTTCCCAACTCCATCCTATTCAAGCAATTGAGACACCAGTGGTGCATCCTGACCTCCTATGTATCGTCTCCAAACATGAAGTTGTTTTTTCCACTCCTTAGGGACTTACTTCTTCTCGTGGTGTTCATGATCATTCCATTCATCTCATCCCTGACAATATTCCTCCCAATGTTCTCCCTTATCCCCATCCCTTTTCCCAAAAGAATGAAATTGAGAAAATTGTTCAAGAATTGCTAGCCGCAAGTGTTATTTGCCCTAGTACCAGCCCCTATTCTTCCCCTATGGTCATGGTACTAAAAAAATAAGGTACCTAGTGCATGTTTCCATACTTTCTCACCCTCAATAAACTCACCATCAAAGACAAATTTCCCATTCTTGTCATTGATGATCTCTTGGATGAATTAAGTGGTGCTCGGTACTTTAATAAACTTGATCTTCATTTTGGATACCACCAGATACGTATGAAAGAGGAAGTTGACATAAATAAGACTACTTTTTGCACTCATGAGGGTCACTATGAATTCTTGGTCATGCCCTTTGGCCTATGTAATAATTCCTCCACTTTCAAAAGTCTCATGAACCATGTTTTCCATCCTTTTCTCCATCATTTTGTCCTAGTTTTCTTTGATGATATTATAATCTATAGTAAAACCTAGACAAAACATCTTACCCATGTGGATCAAGTTCTTAGTCTACTCTCTCAGCACCAACTTTTTCTCAAGAAATCTAAATGTGCCTTTGGAGCTTCGGAAGTGGAGTACTTGGGTCATATTGTCGGCAAGGATGTTGTAAGGGTAGATCCTAAGAAAATTGAAGCTATGTAGGATTAGTCGCGCCCAAAAAATCTCAAGAGATTTTGTGGTTTTCGGGGTTTAACAAGATATTATTGCAATTTTGTTCAGAATTATGGAAAAATTGCAGCACCTCTTATTTCTCTCCTCAAAAAGAATTATTTCGTTTGGACTCCAACATTTGATCAATCATTCCAATCATTGAAATAATCCATGTGCAAAACTCCTGCCTTGGCCCTTCCTAACTTCACAAATACTTTTTTCCTTGAATGTGATGCCTCCGGGAAAGGAATTGGAGCAGTACTCATGCAAGAGGGTAGGCACTTGGCCTTCACTAGAAAATAACTCTCATAGTGACATCTTGTCCAAATCAATCTATGAAAAGGAAATGTTGGATATTCCACATGCAATGGATCTCTAGCATCCTTCTCTATTGGGGAAATGCTTCCAAATTAAAACAAACTATCAGAGCCTCAAGTATTTCCTATAACAATGGATTTCATCCCGGGAGCAGCAAAAATGGGTGACCAAGCTATTTTTCTATGATTATGAGATCATTTATAAGAAGGGGAAAATAAAATGTAGTGGCTAACACTCTGTCTAGAAAGTATGAAGAAAAAGGATCCATTTTTTCCCTCTCCTTCATTGTACCAGATTGGCTCCAAGTTGTTCACCAGGAATGGTTGCAAGACCCCAAAACTTCTCGACTGATCTAACAATTGCAAGACAATTCTCCAGTTTCTCTAGTGTACTCTTGGTACAATGAAGATATTTTCTACAAAGGTCATATGTATTTAAGCCACAAGTCACAACTTAAATCCATGGTGTTTTATGAGCTTCATGCTTCACCCACAACAAGGCATTCTGGGTTTACCAAAACCTATGAAAGAGTTAAACGTTCTTTTTTCTGGGATGGTATGAAACAAAACGTCTGCACCTTTGTTGTTGAATGTGATGTTTATTAACACAACAAGGAAGAAATTGTCAAAGATCTAGGCACACTACAACCGCTTATGATTCCACCATCTATTTGGAGGGACATTTCTATGGATTTCATTGTGGGATTACCTAAATCTGTCTATAATTCATTCATCATGGTGGTAGTTGATCACCTTTCCAATATGCTCATTTGTGTGCTCTCCAACACCCATTCACAACATCCACAGTGGCTCAGATTTTCATGGATCATATTTTCAAGCTTCGTGGCATGCCTCATTCTATAGTATCTGATAGTGATCCCAATTTCACCAATAATTTTTGGAAAGAACTATTCAGGATCCAGAGCACACAATTACATCTTAGTACTTCTTATCACCATGAGATTGATGGCCAAACTAAATTTTTTAACAAGTGTTTTGAGTTGTTTTTCATCTAACCAGCAACATCAGTGGGATCAGTGGTTACCCCTAATTGAATGGTGGTATAACACATCTTACCATACTGCTACTCACATGACTCCTTTTGAAGCAGTATATGAACAAAATCCCCCATCAATTCTTTCCTACATATCAGGGGTCTCGAAGGTTCAAGAGGTTGACAAAACAATTACAGTATGTGCTTCCATTCTCTATGTTCTCAAAGAAAAAAAAATCATGGCTCAGAATCATAGGAAACAACAAGAAAATCAAGAATATTCATAACGCCAATTTACTACAGGAGACCAGGTGTTTCTTCATCTACAAACTTACAAGTAGAATTCACTCAAAGATGAACAATGTTAGAAGATTTCTCCTAAAATTTATGGTCCTTATACAATTCTCAAGCACGTGGAACTAGTGGCCTATCAGTTAGCTCTTCCCAGTCATTCTAAGATCCATCATGTTTTTCATGTCTCATGCTTAAAGAAGGTGATTAGAACTAAGTGAAAAACTGAAACCAATATTCATGAGTTGGATGTTGAAGGTTCCATTTGGTTGAAGCTATATGCAGTCTTGGAACAACACGAATGTCATCTCCGTTAGTGTACCATCAAGGAGGTGTTAGTGCAGTGGAAAGATACAACTCTAGAATATTCCACCTACGATCTGACCATTATTCTCCAAGAATTTCCTCATCTCAAGCCTTGAGGACAATATTGTTCTTCAAGGGGGAGGGCATGTTAGGGACATAACCCCCTAACTTCTCATGTAGGTAGAATAATATATTTCAAGTAATAAAGGTTGATACTAGTTAATAAGGTTTATTTAATAAATATGAACAAGTCAATGTAAGAAGAACTAATAGAATCTTTCGCTTCTAGAAAGATCGTCCTCTAGAATGTTCTTTAGAAGATAAAATTAGTATAAATAAGAGTAGAAGGCATGAGAGGGTCTTTTCTTGAGATATATTGTAATATATCTCTGCATTGTTGGAGGTTTCCCCCTCGAAGAGGCAAGTGAAAAAATGTTCCTATCAATAAAGGTATTATTATGGTGTTGTTGATCCATCTATTTTGTTGTTCCATTGTTATTATTTGTAGTATTTATATTTTACATTGTTGAATCCATTGTTATTCACTAAAATATTTCTACTAATGCTATTATAATAGATCTGGTACCTAAAAAGTAGACATCTAGTAATAGGGAAAAAGATGATACCGTGATACTATAGAAGAAGTAGGTTAAATGTTTTTTGTGTGGTTAGAACCACTATGTAAAACTGTTCCCTTGAAAATCCATAGTATTGGAATAAAACCAAGAAAAAATAGATCAAAGACCAATATTGAAGGTTAAATACACCTGGAAGGTAGATCTAGGTGACACCAAGGATAAATATAGAAGGCCTAACATTTCTAGAAAAGTTGGCCACAAAACTAAGAACAAGGATATTTCTTGTTGGTTGTGTGTAGGGAACCATTATTCTAGTAAATTTCCATTGATAAAATTGAAGAAGGTCACGATGTAGGATGATCTAACATCAATGGGTACCTTGCAAGTTTTGTGTTCTTTAATAGTAGGTTTCGACACATCCATGTTAAAGGGTTAGAAGTTTCTTAGGTTGAATCCTATAATGGATCTTGGATAGAACCTTGACACCATTGTTGGAGGTGGCCTAATTGGTAGTCACCTACCACCCTCCTTTCACTATTAAAATCCACAAATGATTGAATACCTAGAAGCAATCAGTGGAGCCCAGGGCATCAACATAGGTACCCATATTAGCGAAAAGTTGACAGAGAATGAGCCATTTTTCAAAAGAATGAAATGTATGATAGTAGGAGGCCATCCTCTTTTCCACATTGATGTTGTTTTTGAACATATATTATCCAAGAAGTAGGGAAGTGGTCAAGGAGACACTAGTTCTTAAGTTCCTTCAATAAATTCCTAAGTTGTATAAGGTGACTAGACAGACTTGAAAAATATGTGAAGACATTTCCTTATGCAGCCATGAAAACAATGAAAAAGCAGTGGATGAGATGACAAAGTAATCTACCAAGAAAAAATGTGCATTCAACCTAGATGGATAAGACTACAAATTAGACAAAGTCAAGTTAGAAGGTACTTTTCCAACTTTGTGTATTTAAGATGAGGTAAATCACTCCTTGGAAAGATTTGGGGATGATTATATGGATGACCTAGCTAGTTGAAGGAAATAGAACTACTGATGCAAACATGAATCTCTTAATAAGAGGTATGGAACTATTTTGGATAGCTCATTATACTTATTAGAATTTGGACAAATTGTTGGATCATTTGAGGGTAGTGGCTATGATGTTCATATACCACCTTCTTTTCATTGACCATTTCCTTAAGGTGGCTTGTTGCAAATAAGTTGGTAGTGTATCCTAAGTGCACCAAGAAAAGGTGATAATATTAGTGAAGGAGTTGGAAGTGTTGGATTGAAGTAGGTGACTTGACACTTTGGAGGTAAAGGTGGTGACCTTGCCTTGGTCCATCATAATTGTATACATATACCAATGTGTGAAGGGAAGTGGCTAGTTTGAGCATGATGAAGTACATCATTAGAGAAATTTTGAAGTCAAAATTGGGCCTCAAAAAAAAAATGTGCTATCAACATCAACTTTAAAAGAACCAATAGGATTCAAGATGATGATGTCAACCATGAGGGTAAATAGTTTTGGAGGGAAAGAAAGAAAACTATTTTTTTATCATATTTTGTACTTATCTCCTTATATGTATACTTAAATTTAAAGTATAGGCACTTGTTGGATGTGTAATTTAATTATGCATACAATGAGTTCCTACACTTTAAATTTGAGTAAACCTATAAGATGATAAGTCGAAAATACAATTAAAAAAAGTAGATTTCTTTCTTTCCCTTTGAAAATTCATAAACTCTTATTTTATTATTTTCTTTAGGAGGCCCATTTTAGATCTCAAAATTTATCTAATGTCTCAAGGAGTTGGCTTGAGGACACCTAAGTTGTAACAATCTTGGGGAATTTGAATGGATGGAAGCATGGTAGAGTTTCCAAAAGTATTGAAGGAACAATAAGATTGGAAAATATGACATGTTGACAGTTGCACAACCTTCTTAGTGGAGGTTGAGTTGTCATAGAAGCATACGATAGTTGTATTAGTAGTGGACACTTAGTTTGTAGTTTCATTAGAAGGAAACCACAACATAGGAATACAAGAGCATTGTGATAGAGTTGGGAAAAAATATTTTGTTTAGAGGAACTAATGGATAATGAGTAGTTGCACAAGTAATTCTAGTAGAATCAGTGTAAATAAATTGAAGTCAATTGTGGATCGATGCATGGTTATAGGAAAAATACTTGGAGGAAAATAGGCTCTTAATGATGTTTTTAGGGATGGAAATGAATTTAGTGGGGCAGGATGTAAGGCCCTAGCCTCGAATGGATTTGGACACATCCACTACATTATCACCTCAGTGGTCATTGAATGACATGGATAGACTTGAGATAAGGTTTTTGTCTAGAAGAATCATTTTTGGAGTGCCTTATCCCATTGGGAAGGCACACCATAGACATGTTGGATGGGGAAGGCACACCATAGACATGTTGGATGGATTTTCTTATATACTAGGTGCACCAAAAACCTTGATATCTTGCATTAGTTGGTTATACCAAGAGAACATTGGAAGAGAAATTGATGAGGAAAGGAAAAGAGGGTTCTTGGATAGGCGTTTTGGATAAGTCTTGATTGAGTTTCTTTTGCATCTATACTGCTACAAAGAATAAAGGTAGTTAGAAGATGGACCGTAGAACTATAGGAGGAAACCACGGCGGAGTGGCACTCAAAGATGTGAAATGGGGCTATAGACTGCCATTTTGGGACATTTTTCTACATTGTAAATTGTAGCTTAGCCCTAATGAAAAAATATAAATTGTAATGGGTTTTTGGGTAAAAGGGGTTGGAAGGATGAAAATTTCTTAGTACTTTTTGGGTAAGTTGAATTGAGTTTTGGAATAATTTTTGAGGTATGACTAAGGAGTCAGGCTTGCACTACAAGAAACGGAAGCAGGGTAAGTTTTGGGTAATGTTATTGTTGCATATTTTGTAGCATAAAGCAGGTACAAGAAGATTATAAGCGACTAATATAAGAAGCCAAACGCTAGGATGTAGCCTCAATTTGGGTGAACCAAGCAACCCTAGTTGTGATGTGTTTTTTTTCCATGTTATGATTGTTAGGATATTTAGAATTTAGGAGTTAGTTAAGATCTACTTGGTCTAATATGTCGTTAGGTAAAAGTGTGTTTCTTTTAGTATGCATTAGTATGCATTTGTAGTTAGTATATACGACAGTCATGATATGTTCCCAAAATAAAGTGATCCACGGCTCATAATTTCCTCTATCTTAACTACCATTGATCCATGGTTTAACTACCGATTGGTCCATGATCTCTCATTAAAGAGCATGGAGGGTCATTCGGCAATGATCGACAGAGGAAACCCTATTGTAAATCTCTCTCAATCTTTTTCTTTGCATTAATAAACTACTCAAGTGGTCATACAATACGTGGATGTTCTCAGAGGGGTTTTACCAATGCGGAAAACATCTGCAAGGATTCCTTTGATCCGCTATGGAGTGGTTACCAAGGTGTTCAACTCCGGCTGGAATGCCCGTATAATTTAACATGGTATCGTGAGCCCCGCTTTGAAGACCCGCCCCTGCTGTAGATCGAGATCGTGAAGCCGAAGTTGCCTCATCTCCATTTGGCATTTCTGTACATTTTTGGTTTGAAAGGACTGTTCCATTGTGTCCGAGCACGCTTTTCATTCAGAACACTTTTCGTTTCACTCGGTTTCCGCTTGGCTCCAAGATACCTACCATTACAAATGTGATCCTGAGGTATAAAAGTCCTAATACGCATTTTTTGCAAGTTTTGATTTTATTTCGGTTTATTTTTTTTCCCGGGCTGCTACTATTTTAGATATCTGTGGTGCATGCTCTTTGCCCTCGCGTCTGTGTATGACCCCGCAAATCAGAAACATAGGGAAGGTGCATCTTCCGTAAGCTAACCGAGATCTAACCCTTGTTGTCATCGAAGCTAAATTTTTCGTGTGAAAAGAGTTTTTTATGAGCACAGTCTCCAAGGACGCCTTCCACAACAACAACAACAACAACAACACCTAACTCCTTCCAACACAATACAATATGTTTTGCTAGATCACTTGGTTAAAAATTGCTTTATTAAGTAAGAGAGGTCTTGATTTCAAGTCTCTTTTGTTACTTTTTTTGGAAAGGTTCATAAGAAAATTGTAAAGTGCATTTCACTTCAAGTATAAAAAGTGAATCACTATAAGTAGCTTTTATATTTTAGAGTTATTTTACATGCAATTTTTCATATAAGGTAACCTCATTGTAAAAGTGGATCCCCACTTCTCTTTATAAAAGTGGGCTCTTATAAAGTAGCTTACACCATCACGTGGTTATTTGTCATCAAGCTTATGCCTTTTTTAAAAGGTATAACTTCCCTACATCTAAGTCCTGCTTTTCGCGTTCTAAAACCGCACAACTTTTCAAGATCTTCCATCCATCATTAGTTTTAAGTTTTAAATCTGCATTATCTAAGTATATTTACTATGGTTTCTATAGTAATCACATATGCTTTGGACAATACAACTACTTCCAATGGAGATCCCATATGGAAGATTTATTAAGAAGTAAAAGGCCCAGGACGGACAACATGGGAACAGAAGAAGCCCCCACCGATGATGATAAGAAAGCAAAATGGAATAATAGGAATGACTTTAAGCACGTGGACTAATTGGAATGTCCATCTCTCCCGATCTAAGGGTACCATCTCCAAGGAGTTGATGACCTCAAGAAGCTTGGGACAAGATTGAATCCGTGTTTGGTAAACTCAATATTATTCGAAAGTAATAACAGCTAGAAAATCAACACTCAATCTTGAATCCAAGTGATTTTTCTCTTGCCTTGGAGACTATCTATCTGTTTAAAACACTCAGAACTTTATGGTGCATAGAATGCAACATAAAAATGAAGGAACCACGCTGCATATTTCTTATTCTTTCTAAGCTTGCTAGTGCATATTCTGCGGTTTGTATCTAGCCTCTTTATGCCATGAAAGAGGCTCTAGGGGAAGCTTATGTAGAACCCACTCTTGGAGTCCTTTTAACTTCTTTGATTAGAGAGGAAGATAAGCTTCTACAACTTGGAGGATCAAACTCCGATACCTCAAACAAAAGCCCCGAAGGCTCAAACAGAAAGATAAACCCAAGTATCCCAAGCAACATCCTCGCTACAACAACAAACCTTAAGGGTCCCAAACCGCCGTGATAGCTTAAAATTCTAATGGTGACAAAGGATCAAAAATATAAAAGAATCCTACCAAACATTGCAACTTTTGTAATAAAGATGTATCAGTGATGAGTCCGTGATGTTTCAAGAAGATGGCGTACTTTAGAAGCAAATATGAAGAAGCACATCAGTATGATTCCTCTTCTTCTTCTCATGGACATGCACTTCGTGCTCGGGTTTTCCCTTCAATACACCTTCTACTACTACTTCTTCTTCTCCGATGAGGGTTTATTGATTCAGAGCATCCTATCATATGGCTAAGGATAAATCCATGGCTTTCCGTCTAAATGAATGTAACACAAGAAAATATTTGTTGGTGATGATAGATCTCTTTATGTTGGTGGACCGAAATCAATTCAGTAACAAAATGAGATACTTCAATGATGTATTATGTGGTTCCGTGATCTTCTTGTAACCTTCTATCAAGATATCAAATCACTCATTCGTGTGAAGGTAAAACCGTGAAGTTTTCACCTCACCAAGTTGTAATTAACGATCTAAAGGATCCTAAACATGTTCTGGTGAATCGGAATCGGGCCATGATATTACCAGGTTGCGGGCTGTATGCCGATTGAACTTTGGTCATCGCCTTTTCATCGCTTTGTTGCTCATAGCGATGACTTGAACAAACTTTGGTATGAGCGGTTTATCATCTAAACTATCGCCATTGCAACAACTATGTAATCAATGTATGGTGGACTGGTCTTCCTCTTTGTTTCATGCAAAGATGATGTGTCGGCTTGTGTTCTCTAAGAACATCATCTGATGCTTTGACAACGTGCTCCTTGGCACGCCTCTCGTCCTTTCTGCAATTGTTCACAAGTGGATTTGTGTGGTCCCTTTCTTCCTTCTTTTCTCAGGTATTTTACTTACTTTCATTGATGACTTTTCCGCATCGCATTTTGGGTTTACTTTAAACCTCTTTCAAAAGTGAAGTTTCGAATAAAGTTTTTGGCCTGGCTACAACCTTGTAGAAAAGTTAACCGGACATCAAACTAAAGGTTAAGAACAGATAATGGAGGCTTAATATGTGAACAATAATTTTACAAGTTACCGCGACTAATAATGGCATCCAAATGCAACACATCGCTCCATATACACCACAACAAAAAAAAAAAAAATGGTGTTGCCGAGAGAAAGAACCGCATTAATTAAAAGAAATGGCTAATTGTAAGGATCCAATCTTAAGGGATTAAGTCTACAGTATATGGCAGAAGTAACGACCGTGCAAATTACATAGTAAATGTGACTCCCACAAAGGCTCTAAAAATATAACACCTAAGAAGCTTCGACTAAAATTAAACCAGATGTAAGTCACCGCTGGGTATTTGGAAGTATAACATGGCCTCACATTCGATGTGAGAAACGTTATTGCAGCCTAAAAGTGAGAAGTGTATATTTAGTTGGTTTTCAAGATGTCAAAGGTTATAGACTTTCAAATGCACATTGTAATGAAATTATTCTAGAAGAGATGTTAAATTTGAAAATCTCGGGTTCATGAGCCTAATTCACGGTGTGTTTCTTTGGTCTCATGAGTCATCTTCTAGTACCGCCTTTTTTTCCTATTTTGGTTTCTTCTTCGATGATGACATTGAGGATGAAAATCCAACTTCACCTGCCCATCTCGTATTCCTCCAAATGATTCCTTTGAACCTCAACAAGCACCCGCTCAACCGCTTCTAGATGGGTCCGGCTCAACACGAAGTACCGGTGATCTTGTTGGTGATCCTTCGTATCAACGTCAGACACGTTCAATGGGCTCCAAATAGCCTCTTCTCTTTGGCTCAAGTTTCGTAAACTCATGATCCAGAGACATTTTGCGTATTTCAGTCATCCGCATTGGGATACAAAGACGAATGAGAGTATCATTCTTTAATGGCTATTGATACTTGGGATCTTGTACCTTCTCCAAAAGGAAGAAAACTTGTTAGATGGCAATGGGTATACCCAACTGGCATGTACCGACAGTACTGAAAGACACAAAGTTCATTGAGCATGCTACAAAGGATTTTCCCAAGTTGAAGGCATTGGACTATACTGAAACCTTTTGCCCCCAGAAATAAAATGAATTCCATCCGCCTTTGTTCTGCCCGTCACCACATAAATGGGAGGTCCATCGATGGATGTTAAATCCGCCTTCCCGTGATGAAGCGCATTTGAAAGAAGAAATTCATATTGAACAACCTCTCCGGTTATCCGCTACGATTCTAGCCTTGTTTGTCGCTCTCAAGAAATCTCTTTATGGTTCCTTCGCTACAAGCTCCCCCGAGCTTGGTATGCCAAAATGGATAGCTTTCTTTAATAAGCTACACTTAGGGATGCTATTCTGATCCCAATGTCTATACCAAGAAAGTAGGAAGCCATCTCATCATCCTTGTCCTTTTATGTTGATGACCTTATCCTTACCGGTAGTGACTCAAAACTTTTAAACCATGTGAAAAACAAGCCTTAAGAAAAAATTTCCAAAATGACACTTTAGTTTTGCACTATTTCCTTGGCTCCAAGTTTTGCAAACTAATGAAGGAATTTTCTTTCCCAGCCTAAGTATGCTTTTGACCTTCTTCACCGCTTTCACATGAACTCCATTGTAAACCAACCCCTCTCCCTTCCAATATGGAGTCAAGCTTTCTCCCACCTGTACCCTCTCCTCCGGTTGATGCCACCTTGTACCGTCATTAGTTGGTAGCCTCTTATACTTGACTCATAATTCCCTCTTTGTCCTTTTCATTGCTTATTCAAGGTTCGATATATGCAAACACCCCATGAAAGCCATTGAAAGCAAATTTTAAAAGGATACTTCTCACATGTTCGTGGTAATTGCCTGGCTTTGGGATACATTACAGCTCGTGGGACTTTATTGGTTGGTTTCACTGGATTCAGACAATAATCGATGATCTAAGTCTACCTGTTATGTTACTTTGGTTCAGACCCGGCTTCACTCTAATCGTAAGAAACAAATGTACTCTTTGCACTTTCTTTCACAGGGCGGTAGCACCGAAAATGGCTATCGTGTCGTGAAGTCTGTAGTATTTCGGCTGCATCCTTTCTCGTAGTTTGATTCCACTTAAAGATCCCACTTTACTTTGTGACAATCAAAGTGCTCACTGCTTGCCAAGACCCGGGCTCAACATCACAAAGAAACATTATCGAAGCTACACATGCACTTCATCTTAAAAGCTCATTCATGATCAAGTTATTGAAGTGCTCTTTGTCCCATGTAAGATCAAGCTGCATTTTCACAAAGTCTCCTATAGAATTTAAGTTTTCCAAACTTCGATCTATATGTGCTAGGAGTTCGAAGAAGTCATTATTAAGGGGATAGGCTCTAATGTCTCCTTCCTTCCTCCCATTTTGTGTCATTATTGTAACCTTCAATCCTTCCATCCCAAGTTGTTCTGGTAGGATGTTAGATGGTTTTGACACTAGGAGTTAGTTAAGATCTACCTGGTCTAATATGTCGCTAGGGTAAAAAGTGTGTTTTTAGTATGCATTAGTATGCATTTGTAGTTAAAGAAACCGACCTACTACCATATGTCTCGACATAGAGTGGTCCGACGTTTCATACTCTCCTCCATCTTAACTACCATTGATCCGTATTAACACCATTGGTCCATGATCTCTATTTAAAGAGCATGAGGGTCATTTTCCCATGATCGATTGTGAGAAACCCTATTGTAAAATCTCTATGTAATCTTTTCTTTGCATTAATAAACTACCCAAGTGGTCGCATTGGCTAGGACCATGGATGTTTCCACGTAGGGTTTTACCTAATGAAAACATCTGCGGTAAGCAAACATCGGTGTGTTGATCTTTGATCTGGTTATGTGAGTGGTTACTGAAGGTGTTCGTCCTCTGTTGGAATACCTGTGTTGTCGAACAATGATGCTTAATGTTATTGTGCAATGATGATAAGTGATTAAGTATGTTGGATGAATTTTGCATATATGATGTTATAATGTCACACACTGAAGTAACTAGTAAAGGAATTAATATCAAGTAAAGGAATGTCCCACACAGGTTATGTTGCACAATGAAGTAACTATTAACTAATGGAAATTGCACACATAAGTAGAGGCTAGTAGGGACGTGTTGAATGCCTCACTTCACATCATCACTGCAGAACCTTGGTTCCTACATCCCCTCTAGATCCCTCAGGTGAGACTTCACTTGCTTTTAGGTGATTTCAAAAGGGAAGGTGCCTAAGGTTTTTGTTGGTGTATTGATGATTAACCCCTGGTCTTCCCATTGCGCTCCAACAAATGGTTTTGTTTCCAGGACCAAGAACTGTAATTGAGGGGAATGGTTTGGAGGTCAAATAAGGAAGAGACCACATAATGGATAGAGAGGGAGCAATGAGAATTTTCTAAAGAAAAGAATGGGAACCCATGAATAAATGCCAAGCAATGGTTGCAAAGGTATGTGTTCACAGATCTTCATGAAATCTTCTTTGGTGAATTTCCAATAATTTTGACTGAATGGTTAGAAAGGCTAGTGGAGAACGTTGGAAGATATCAAGTTGAAGCTCCAAGAAATTGGACCCTTGAATTGATCAGACAATTGAATAAAATAAGTAATAAAGTTTCTCTCATAGTTGATTTTTGGTTGAATAGTGTACTTGGGGGTTACATTACAGAGTTTGCAATATATTATACCTAGACTTATAGTGTCGCAGAGAGGGACTTTTTCAAGGGTCCACATAGAAGATATATGAACACATTGTCTACCTCGATAAATATGTTGTTGTGCGACAAGAATATTATGAAGTTGTGCGACAAGAATATTATGAAGTTGTGCGACAAGAATATTATGAAGATGGAATTTGACTGCTAGGTGCCTCCATGCACATAGTGGGATTGGGGGATGACCGGAGGATGGTATGAGAGTGGAAAGAGATGAAGAGGATGAGTAATAAATGGATGGATTGAGGATGTCGAGAGAGGAAGACACTGACTCATACAGAGATATTGGAATATTTCACTATGGGAAAAGGTTTATTTATAGTAAGAAGGAGACTGTAGATGAGAGAGAAGAGAAGAAAAGAGTGTTTGAGAAAAGAGACCCTTGTGTTTCACTTCAGATCACACCGTTTAGTTAAAGTAAAGTGGAAGAAAAAAATCCTCAGTGCAGTCTGATAGAAGAAGAAATTCCATCTCATATCGGAATCTATGTCGAACCAATGACCATGTGTGCATCACCAAGATCTGAAGTAGAAATTGGAACTTTGTCAAGAGAAATTGTAGTTAGCGGAGGAAGTTATAACAATAGTTATAATAGTGGAAGTAGCAAATAAAATCAGATTCAGTCAGCATCACTGAAGGTGAGTACTACAAAGAATACAATGGCATGAATAGATCATACATTAAGAATGCATGAATTCTAGGGAGCATGGTTAGAAGACCTAAAGAAACATATATTTGTATGCGATACGATATGGACTGTGAAGAATGTCCAGGATGAAGAAACAAAGATTGCATAGTTATCCATGATGTTCATAGGTCATGCATCGCTATGGTAGATGAAGTATCAAACTACTACACTGGAAGGACAATAAAGAACTTTGGCATAGATTGGAAAAACATTGTTAAAGGAATTTCGGAAGCCGAAATTCGAGTCGTAGTATATCACAAAGATTAAATAAATTAAGCAACTATAGAATGAGACAGTTTGGGATTATGATCAGAGACTTAAATATGTCATGGGTAGATTAACATTTCAGATTCTTTATGAACGACATAGAGAATGGCTTATTACAGGTCTATTTCTGCACATTCATTTTATGTTGACACGACAGAAGGTCACATCGCATCCAGAAGCATTAAAAATTGCGATGAATTTAGAAGAATCTCCTATAGGAGATGGTGCAAGAATGGCACAGGTTCAGTCACAATTGGTTGTGCTAAGGATCCATTTTTCATAAATAATGAAGGAAAAGGAAAAATGTGAACAAGTTGCATGTATTACATATAATACAGAAGTTCGTCGTAAAGAAGAATGTCTATCATTTGTGCATCATATGGCTACAGGAGAAATGAAGCCATTGGCAGGAGGAGTAGGGTATTTTGAAATATGCAAGACATGGAGACATCATTTGACTACTTGCACATTATTTTAGAAGTACCAGAGTACACCTAGGAATTTGTTATGTAATTTTTTCAAATCTGTAGAACATGATGAGAAATATTGTTGTGCATTCAACTTAATGAGAGAGCGCACTTCAGATGCGTGCATAATCCAAGAAGAAAATGTCACAGCATAAGGAGGGGTTCCATAGTACAATACTCCAAGAGGATTTAACCATGGTGGACGAGGAGGATTCAGTAGAGGTCAAGGACAAGGTGGATTTGGTAGAGGAGGTAGAGGACCAGTCATTTGTTATAATTGAAATCAACTGGGACATTTGGAAAGAGACTACCCAAATCCTTGCACAATGTGCATGTATTACAGAGCATTGGACCATGTGATAGAGGATTGTCCTCAACTAATAGAAAAATGGAAGGAAAGAGGTAACCAGAACTAGAACATACATATGATAGAAGTCAAGGAGTGTGATGATCAACCCAGAATAACAATCGTTGCACATGGCAGAACGAGGACTGGAGAATATGTGATAGAAAAAAGGAAAGGGGGTCAAGCAATGGATAAGGAAAGTAGTTGATCCCATGTCATCCTTTAATCCATAGAAAGAGAAATAAACATATCAGTAATCCAGGAAGGAAATATTAGGATCAGACTGGATAGAATCAACGTCAAATATGCTACCAGTATATGATATGTCATCAGTATATGATTGCACCATTCCAAAAAGGTCAGTCGAGAAGGTAAACAATTTGAATTATTTTCTAAAGAGTTGTTTAGAGTTTATGGAGGAAAAAACAATGTTGAACATGCTACGCGAGATGATTGATCATTACACCCAAGACAAAGAAATACCTACGACACAAAGGGTAGTGAACCAAGTATTGTGCAATAAGAGGACAAACAAAGAATTAAGATTGAGTGTGCAGATAGGAGAGTATGACATGGATAATGTCATCTTGGACTTAGGATTGGATGTAAATGTTCTTCCAAGGAAAACTTGGGAAATGATGGGGAAACAAAATTTAGTTTGGTCAATTGATCAGTTGAGGTTGGTAAGCCAACTAAGATAATACCGATTGGGAGACTAGTAGGAGTACATGTTAACGTAGATGGATTGTGTGGCATAACCGACTTTGAGGTCATTGAGATCGTGAATAACGGTCATCTGTATCCAACATTTATGGACTAGACTGTGCCTTTGAAAACTAGGCAATTATTAACTTGAAGAAGAGAGAAATGATTTTTGAAGGAGGCTTAAAGGTCATTTCACCATAAGGCCCCATAGAGGAAAGAAGGTATGTTTAACCCGTGAGAAAATAAATTGAGAACATGTATAATATGATTGTGTGCATGGATGATTATGTCAATCCTACTGCAGATGATGTGCTTATTTGGAGAAGGAATAGATCTTTTGCATCAGATTCAGAGGAAGGACTTGAACATTGGCATCACAGGTTGCACGAAGTATAGACCAGAAGATGTGCTCACATTAATCACTCTTTGCGCTAGATCGGAACATAGGTATGTGATACACCAAGGTTTGATGGATTAACTAAGGGAAGTTATTTTGTAAAATAATTTGATTTTCATATACCCAAACAAAAAATATTTTTGGCATTAGATTTTTCACTGAGATCAATCCCAACGAGATGGTGGGCTACACACAAGGAAGGAACATGAGATTGGCATCACTTTAAAATGTCGATGCAAATTCGATTTGGAATAGAAGAAATTACGCACAAGTATACAAGGATGAGAAGTCTGACATATTATGTTGTGTAGTGTATGACAACTTGGAGACAAGTGCCAAAGAAGGAATGGATGCATAGGTTCATACATACACTTCATATGGTTCCCAAGAACTGGTATCTAGAACTAGAAGTGTGAAAAGGGACAATAGATTGGGAAGAACTCACCCAGATTTTTAAGGTGAAATTTAGTTTTGAAGCTCAATCACCCTTAATAGATGCAACTCTACAAATCATTAGGAGTAATATTTTTATGGAAGAAGAACGTATAGAAATAGTACATATGTGTAGTCCACACAGAGAATCTGCAACAATCCATGAATTATTGGAATGTTACAACGTTACTAAAGAATATCAAGAGGAAGAAGATCCAAGAAATGTGCAAGTACCAAAGAATAAAGGGGAGCACATTGTAGTAGGTCCAAAAATAGAATCTGATGCATATGAAAATCCATTAAGAGTGTGAAAAGTGAATATTGGCACGAAATATAAACCTAAGTTCGTGAATATTGGTGACTATTGGAACGATGAGACTATTGAAAATATTGCAGACCTACTGTGTGAGTATCAATATCTCTTTCCGACAACCTTTTCATAGATGAAGGGGATATATTGGGAATTAGGCGAGATGAAGATCTCGTTAAAACCATACACTAATCCAGTAAGATAGATACCTTATAGATTGAATCTGAAGTACAAGGAAAAAGTGAAAGCAGAGCTTGACATAATGATAGAAGTCGATATCATTGAGCCCATCGCAGAGTTTGAATGGATAAGACCAATGGTAGTTCAAGATAAGAAAATAGGGGTTATTAAAATTTGTGTTGACCTAAGGAAATTAAACGATGCCTATTTACATGACCCTTTTCCAACCCCATTTTCAAATGAAGTGTTAGAAAACATAAGAGGGCGTGAGGCCTACTCGTTCACCGATGGATTTTTAGGATACCATCATATAAATATTGTGCCGAAATATAGACATAAAATGACATTTGTGATAGAATGGGGAAGATACCAATAGACAGGCATGATGTTGTTTGGGTTAAAGAATGAACATGTTGTGTTTTCTAGAGTAGTTGTCACAACCTTTAAGGAATTTATTCATAAGTTTATTGAAGTATACTTAGATGATTGGGTT
>SNQJ01S0044241.1:0-14081 GCA_010110895.2 Picea sitchensis
TTCCAAACCCCCCCCGGATATGAGAACGTCGGTGTGGTTCTTCTTAAAGACTCCTCGTTCATGGGTACCTTCCCCATCCCACCACCCAATGTTCCACATCCGTCTGTCACCTCGATCAACATGATCTCCACCTCTATTCACGGAACCTCTCTGTCTCTTGACCCATGGATGGTACCCAACCCCGACGATCATCTTCGTTACGGCGACGAAATGCCTTTGAGTCCGGTCAAATCCGCCTATCAGGCCATTCAATTGGCAACTCCTTCTACCCCCTCTCTTGGTGATTTATCTCCAGATCCTTTCCATGTCATTTTTCCCAGGGAAAATATGATTATGTCTATTATGGAAGACACCCCCTGGGATGATGGACATCATCGTTCCATCCTCTTCCTGGAACAACACACCATCGAGAGCTACCAACGGATCTCGACCTCGTCGACTGTTGTCGTCATTTCCACCGTTCCCGAGTCTACACACGATGTGTTTTACGAAGGGACCTTAAGTAATATCTCACCCACCATTCCCCTCGACATATCCATAAAACTTGGAATTGTCGAAAATATGCATATCGGAGCTTCGTGTTCCCCTGACAAAATCATCACCTACAAGTCACTTTTCAAAGAATTTCGTGACATCTTCGCCTGGAGCTATGAAGAAATGTTGGGTATTGACCTTGACATTGTGATACATGAGATTAAGACATACCCAGATGCTAAACCCGTCTGGAAATGCCTTCATCTGGTCCACCCACGTAAAGTGGCTGCTATCAAGCTTGAAGTCGAGAAACTTCTCAAAGACGACTTTATTTACCCAGTGGCTCTCACTGACTGGGTTTCCAATCTTGTCCCGATCGACAAGAAACAAGGCACAATCCACGTGTGCGTTGATTATAGGGATATTAACAAAGCATGTCCTAAAGACAACTTTCCTAGCCCCTTCATCGACTAGATAGTCGATGATTGTGCTGGAATTGAAATCTTCTCTCTGATGCATGGTTTGTCTGGATATAATCAAATCAATATTGTTCCCACAGACCAGCACAAAACCTCTTTTATTTGTCCTTGGGGCACTTTTGCCTATCGAAAATTTCCTTTCGGTCTAAAAAACGTTGGCACAACTTTTCAACGCGCTATGTCTTACGCCTTCCATGATATGAATCACATCATGCAGCCATATATATATGACTTACCCACTCATTCCATGCATCGTGTCGATCATCCAATACACCTCCAAGCCATTTTCCTTCGATGTCGGTTTTACCATATACACTTGAATCCTCACAAATGCATTTTCTGTGTAGAATCTGGCCGACTTCTAGGCTTTATTGTTTCACGTCAAGGGATTAGGGTAGATCCTTTGAAGGTCAAGGCGATTCTCAATCTCCCTCCTCCTTCTTCGCTTCGCCAGTTACAAAGTTTGCAAGGGAAATAAAACTTTCTTCGTCATTTCATCCCGAACTATGCCAAGCTAACTCTTGGATTTACGCGACTAATAAAAAAGGGGTCTGAGTTCGTATGGGATACCACTGCCAACAAAGATTTCAAATCTTTGAAACTGTCCCTGACATGTACCCCACTTCTCTGCCCACCTGATTACAGTTGCGATTATTTCCTCTACCTCACAGCCTCGGATTACACCATCGCTATGGTTCTCGTCCAGGAGGATGATCTTCATGACGAACGTGTCATCTATTACTTGAGATGAAGTCTTACACCTACCGAAACCAAGTATTTACATGTTGAAAAACTGGCCTTGGCAGTCGTCCAAGAAGTTCAACGTTTCTGGCACTATATCCTCTCTTGCAAGACTATGGTAATTTCTAATTGCAACGCTATGCAACACATTCTTACACATCAACTGCTAGGGGGAAAATACTCCAAATGGATCATGATACTCCAGGAGTTTGACTTAGAATTCGAATGCACTAAGTCGAAGAAATCCTTAGTGTTTTCCGAGTTGATATGCGACTTTCCCTACTCTGAGATGGAAAATGTAGCAGCCGATTCATTACCTGATGAATCCCTTTTCTTGATTAGTTCTGATGATCTTTGGTATGAAGATATCATCATATATCTCCAAACCTAGACTTTCCATCCCAATTTGTCTAGTACTGACCACCGTCGAATATGCTACCAAGCCTGTCAGTATATTATCCTCGGTGATACTCTTTATCGTCGTGGGATTGACTCAGTTTTTTGACACTGCCTCACGTTTGACGAAGCTGAGAAAGCCTTAAATGACTGCCATTCTGGAGCTTGTGGTGGTCATATGTATGGGTATGCTACTGCCCAAAAGATATTGCAAGTAGGGTATTTTTGGCCTTCTTTATTTAACGATTGAATAATTGCCATCCAAAAATGCCATGCTTGCCAGACCTACAACCATAAAATACAGTCACACCCTGCTCCTCTTCACCCTGTGGTCTCCGTGGGTCCTTTTGCGAAATGGGGTATCGATTTCATGACATGTCACCCTCGCTCGACCGGGGGGCATGGATACATTATTGTAGCTATAGAATATTTTACGAAATGGGCCAAGGCGATGCTGACATTTGACAACACCGGAAAGACCACAACATTATTCATATTCAATCACATCATAGCTCATTTTGGTGTTCCTCAGGCTGTCGTCACTGATCATGGTAGTCACTTTAGAAACTTCATGATGTCCGAACTCACTGAAAAGTTGGGTCTTCACCATGAAAACTCAACACCCTATTACTCACAAGCCAACGACCAAGTCGAAGAAATTAACAAAGTCCTCGTTACCATGCTTCGACGAATCATAGGGATTCACAACATGAGTTGGCACACGATGTTTTTTTTAGCATTGTGGGCTTACCGAACCTCCGTTAAGTCTACTACCAGGTTTACACCATTTTGATTAGTCTATGATCTAGAAGCCATCCTACCGATACCCTCCTTAAAACTAGCCGTCGAACTCTTCCCAAACACCTCTGCCGAAGATGAACTTCTGTTGTATCTCATGCGATTAGACGAAACTTGTCGCGATGCCGCCCTAGTCATAGAAGCCCAGAAGAAATGTGTCAAAGCCCAATACAACAAACATGTCAAGCCTCACATTTTCTCTGAAGGTGATCTGGTTCTTCTTTACGAACAATATTGAGATATGCTAGGAGCAGGAAAATTTGAAGCTATGTGGTGAGGTCCTTATATCGTTAGACGAGTTTTAGAGAAAGGAGCTTACGAGTTAGTGGACTACGATGGTATCCCTTTGAGTGAATCCAGAAATGGGTTGTACTTAAAGAAGTACTATGCCTAAAATCACTTGTGCATGAGTACATGTATTTTATTGTATCATACTTATTGTGTGTTACTGTAGTATGCTTTTTCGTTATCTGATCTCTTCCCTTATGTTACGTTGTGTTTGGATTCCATATGTCAGAGTCTTTGCTACCCCACATTGGCTTCGCTGATGGCATTAGCTGTAGTACTCAGAACCTTGCTTCTGCTGCTTGGGCAATTTACGCCCCTACAAACGAACTTATCACTCTACGAGGTGTGTGTCTCGATCGTGCGACCAACAATATTGCAGAGTATAGCGCCATTATCGAATTGTTTATTGATGCTATTTCGCTCGGTATCCGTCACTTGGTTGTACGATTAGATTCGCAACTAGTAGTACTATAGTTAAGTAATGTCTATGCTATTCGAAGTCCTACTTTATTATGGGTATATTTACGAATTCGCCTCTTGGAACGTTATTTTGATTATATTGAGTATCAACACATTCCTAGATGTCTAAATATATTAACTGATGCATTATCTAACTATGTATTAGACAAGAATTTAGGCCATTTATGAACCAATCACATCACATGTATCACACAACACAAGATAAGTCGGTAGAAGCCGTATGTATGTATATAACGATCAAAAGTTTTTACAAAAATATTTTGTCCAAGGACCAAAATCTCAAAATATAAAGCTCATAGCTTCTACCAAGTATCTTCATGGGTGATGCTCACGATAACACACAACTGCCCGGACCACCCTATGAAGCAGTCGACTAATAGACTCTGACACACCCACAGTGTGGCGCTAATAATGCCTAGGGATCTCCCCAATAGCCATATCTGGAATGTTAGCAGTCAACCCCTCTAAGTTTTGCTCCACTGCCTTATAGTCTTCGGCATCCCATCGCACCACTGGAGCTGCCTATCCTCGCCACTGAATAGGAGATGTGCCTGCAGTTCGATATGGCCCCACATCTGTGTCATCGAAAGGAGATTTTTTTATTAGTTCTTAGACAAACATAAAAAACATTTTATATGATAAAAATTACAAAAACATTTAAAAGAAAAAAATATGTACTTCTTACCTAGGTCACCCCACTGAGCATCCTCAGGTAGGGCTAAATCCGGATCCCCTCGGAATTCCAAACCGGTGTATGCGTAGTCATCAACCATCAACATCTGTGGCCGCAACCAGTCAAAGAATGAATCATTGTATTTGATGATGGGCCCAGCTACATGTCGGGCCATGAGGTTGCACCACCTCAGCATCCTCGGATCCTGTGGGGCCGGTAAACCCCACTCAACCTATAATCTCAACAATGGGACCCTCTCGAGAAATAAGGACACCAAAAGTGATCCGTACCCAAACTGCTTCAAGTCGCCCTTCCTGCATTTCATCATATGCCTCTTCATACTACGGAGAACTGCATCTAACGATTTGAAGACTCGTGGCTCTGTGCACTCTATGACATATTGGAAGTAGCTTTGGAGAGCCATGTGTGGAGATTCACTCTCGTCCATGCATGCTATAGTGAACAAAATGGTTCGTAGGATCAAATCTTGGACCCCCCAAATAGCAACCTTGCCCTTGCTTCTTTCTGCCTCTGGAACACAGTACTGGTGACAATACTCACTCATAGGGAGTCTTCCACCTCGGATACTGGTCAAGCTGGCATGGTACCCATGCCGTGATAACCCTGTTAGAAAGTAGATATCCTTGATATCTAGGGTCAAGCTGTGGACTCCCACGTGAAACGACTGTTGGTCCACGTCCCACATATGAACTAGGTACTCCAACAACCTGATTTGGGCCCTCATGCCTGAAATCTGGAAGAATTTCAAGAGTCCACAGTCTCGGAGGGCAGCAATGGTACCCGGGTCATTCCCGACAATAGTATCCTCCTCCTCATGTTCTCTTTCTCGCCACTCCAGCATTGCGATGGTCAAATGCCTGCACAAGAACCATAAGAGAAAGGTCAACAACTCATTTCAAACCTTGGAATATTTTTTATTAAGCAAAAATCAAGTTGAATTTTCATTTTGCAACCCCCACAGGTGCCCCTTTAGCACAGTGAAAGATTCTCGCAGGTGCCCTTGAGGCCGCCTGCGAGAATCCTGGATTCTCGCAGGGCCCGTATGGCTAGCCTGCGAGAATGCTTGGGTGCAAGTTTTTGCCCTAAAATGAACCCAAAACCTTGAAAATTGCCAATAAAAGCTAAAACTAAACCATAGAAAAGGTAGAAGATCAGAAGCTTACCTCATTGACAGAGACAGTTCGCCAAATGGTCGCTTGTGCCTCCCGTGATCGAGCAACGAAATTTGGAGGAAAAAGAGGTGTTTTGGGCAAAGTTCTTGGCAAAATCACAATGAAAATGGTAAAAGCCCTTTTTACCCTTATTTATTCACTTTTTACCATTTTTGTTGATTTTTTATATTGTTTTTCCCATCAAACCTAATGCTTAATAGTCCTATGAGTGTGACTTTTTGCAGATATAGCGACTTTGAAGTCCACAAGAAGGAGTACGTATGTTTTTCCCTTTTTGTTGCATGTACGACTGCTTTTTATGGTTTTTAGAAAAACCTCGAGCTCAGTCTTCGTTCGTTCTCACGCTCGAAAATACATGAGAACGTAAATGAGTATACTCTTCTCGTCTTTTCGTAATCGTCATGGTAACACAAAAAAAACAAACACAAAGGAGTATCCTTTAAGCTCTTTTCACACTCCATAAAAATGAAAAGATCACCAAGCGACCTTGTTTTGTTCACGCTCGTAAAAGTATCTGAACAAAACGTTCGATGGGCAATAGTTTATCACTTTTTTGGTCCCGTCGAACTATTTTACGAAAAAGTAACTGAGAGAGTTCTCTTTAAGTGTTTTTCAGACTCTAAAAACATGGAAAACCCCCGAGTTTTCTATCTTTGGACTCGTTAAACAAACATCGAAAGATTCATAATGGGACTGAACCACTCCTTCCTAGGGTTCGTTAAACATACTCCGAGGGACTCATCCGAAGGATGAGCTTATATCAACAAGCATATGTTATCCTCCTCAAGCTTGTGTAAAAGTAAAGAGGTACTCGCCAGAAATGGTGGGGGAAATTTTGGGAAAGGGATGTGTTTTTGTATTCATATTAATGGCAGTAAGTGTTGCTCTTGAACATGACACCCCCTATTCATTATTTGAAGCCAGTTTGGGAATTCCATTTGTCTCTCATTCGACTTTCCATGAGGTCATATCTTGGGTCGTCTCTGATTCAGTGATGCCAAGTCCTTGTCCGTGTCATTCATATGTTCAAGTGAAGTTCATCCAAACCTTCTATTTGAGTTTTCCATCTGCAGTTGTCCATTCTTACCATGTCGACCTTCCCTGTGTCCATTTCAACCTATATTCATACTCCGTTTCACCTTCAAAATCTGTTACTTATTTCGTGTCATTGATGGGGGATACATCAAGGCCCTCCTGTGATGAGTCTTGTTCCATCGACTCCGAATCATTATCCAGAAACAAGACTTAGAAACTGTTTGGTACCTTGGAACTTGCATGCCTCAATGGCAGTTTTCCTCTCTTTCGACAGGGGGTTTTCATTATTGACCCCTGATTGGGAGATTTCGTCGAATGTTCGACCTCAACTCATTTATTCACATTCGTTGGATTGTAATAGTGTACATTGGGAGTCATTTCCTTTAATGGTGATTTCCCTCACACTTGTTAACGGTTTCATCAATGAACGGTAATCAAGTGGTTTCTACCATGTTCGACTTTGGCACATGTAATCACATGGCTAGATTCGTACTTTTAGATGACGGGATTGAAGACCTTGGGTCTCATCTTTTTTATCCAGGCTGCGATGGAGTATGTATGATTTGCATCGACACATAGATCCACTTTGTATGTCACGTGGCTATGTTGTCTTGATTTGAATCTTCTTGCATAGATCCACAGTGTATTCTTGGTGGCTATGCAGTATTTTGACAGCATGGATCCACGGTGTATGATTGGTGGCCATGACCTATGTTCATGATGTCGTCTATTTGTGATCTGAGTATGGGAATGCCTACCTCAGAACTAGTATTATATTCTGTAGATGCTTGGTTGTTTGCATGTTTCTAATTAGGTGCACTCCTGGTTTTTGACACACACACGCATTTTACAAAGTATTTTAGCTGTCACAGATTTCGGCCTCATACTTTGGGGCGCATTCTGTTACACATGATTTTGGTCACTTTGGTGATGTTTCAACAATGTTGTATTTAGGATCCCAATAAGGAATTTTTACCTGAGAAAAATCACTGTTGTCTTCTTCCAAAAACATATTTTTAAGGTGCGTTCGCAGGCTGCCTATGGCCTAGGGTGTGAGAACCCACACTTAGGGTGCGAAATTCTCACAGTCTACTCTATACACAGGGTGCGAACCTATTTTTAAGCTTGGAAAGGAGAAGAGGTCTCGAGGGTTCTAGAAGGGGATCTTCTAGAAAATGAGTTGGAATTCACATGGTTGTCATTCTACTAACTTCTCAGATTTGTTGGGATCATCCTCATCCATGTAACCATCTCTCCTTCTCCTATATATTGAAAGGTTTCTCATGGAAAAGGTTAAGCAAGATTGAATGAAAAATTGGTGAAATAATTGTGTGAAGAACCTTGCTTTGACAGAAGCTTGAAGGCGCTATTTGGTCTATCAAGAGGAATTGGATCTTCTTCATGCAAGTACAGATCAATTGTGTGTGTTGGAACCAAGGGTCACTAAAAGAAATCTTGCAACATCAAGGCGATCAAGTTGTATCTTCTACTTTCAATTAATATGATACAACAACATGTCCCTTTCCCATAAATTCACTCTTACTTTATTTTGTAATTCCTTGATCATATGCATAAGTTGACATTGAATATATTTTTCTATCTTCACTTTGGTTGGTTTGTGTTGACTTGGACTTGATTTCACGAGAGCACTGGAGCGAAGCGGGAACAACAGAGACCTAAGGAAGAGATATAAAGGTATGTCACTTATTCCTTCCTATTAGTAGATTCAATGATTACAACTTAGGGAAAGAGTCGTGTCTTGTCCTATTTTTTTGTAGATCCAAGTGGATCTAGGGAGATCTGTTAGTGTCCTCACCTACCGATTAGTCCAATAACAATAACAATGCTCAAACAAAGGAAGATGGTGAAATTATCGAAATTTCTAGAATGGAAGCTTAGAGAGGATGAGGTGGCCTCCGATCAATTTGGATCTTACTCGCTTCTCTGATTTAGTGGGATCATCCTAATATATTCATCCATCCCTCTTCACCATATAAAAGAGGGATATCTCATGGGAAAGGCTAGGTTGGATTATGCATGAAGAATTCTGCTAAAAGATTGTACTTGTGATATGTTTTCTTTAGCTTTCCAAGTCAAGTTTTGAACAAAAGAATTGGAGCAAAGGTGTGTGTGTTGAAGAAAAGGGCCATTGGAAGGGACCTTGCAACATCAAGGCATAGGCTGTATTCTCCACTTTCATCAATATAATGCAGTGATACATTTCTTCCCTATAAAAGTGTCTCCATTTTTATTGTATAACTCCTTGATCTTATGCATAGGTTTCATTGGAATATATATATTGTTGTTCTCTCTCTTTGTTGGTTTGTGCTTCTTAATAGGTTCAACATCCCACAAATCCAAAGATGGAGCAAGGATGATACTAGTGAGGATCAAATGACGTTTAAATGGTATGTCATTTGCCCCTCTTTGAACTAGTTTACATTACAATGAACTCTAAGGAGAAGCTTGTATTCTACTATGTTTTGTTCTAATTTCTTGTTGAAGTTAGGGAGATTAGTTTGTGTCATCACTTACCGATTTGTCCGATAACAAAATTGGAGACAATATTAGGGAACATCCTCTTTTGGTATTCGCTTCCTTTTTTGCTTTTTGCTTGCCTGCTTTTGGTTGATTTTTCATTCTCTGAGTCATTGGGTGATCCATGTTGACTCCCTGGTCTTGAAAGTTCATTGGGAAACCCTGTCCTCTATTCATTTTTCTTTTATTTTCAGTCATCGTCGCACCCTGTTGTGAAAACTAGGGCAACGATGTCGCACTGTGTATTTCTCACTGCCTGCGACGATCCTTGATCGTTGCACCATGCTCTTTTACATCCTGCGACGATTCCTGAAGAAATTTTTTGAGTGACAGTCAATTTTTCCCTCTTTGCCCGGATTTTTGATCATTTCTTCGGATGAATTTTTGGTCATGTTGGGTGATTATTCACAGCTTGGTTTGGATTTTAGCTGAATTTCATCGTTTCTCAAGTGTTGAGAGTCTTTTTCATAAGATTCATAGTTTTATCTTTCACTTCTTGTTGCAAGGGTATAATATCTGGGCTTCATCCTTGAGTGCTTGTCAGATAAGTTGTTATTGATCTTTTTTGAGTTTTGGATTGTTGTTGATTCGAAAACTATTTTTGATTTCATTAGAAAAATAAGTTTTCTTACTTTTACATTTTTTTTGGTTGCATTATAAGTTAAGTTTGGGAAATTGCGTGGTGAGTGCATTCATCTTCTTGGACAACTTTTTCTTTTTAATTCAGATCTCTGTTTTTATTTGAAAATTAAGAGAATGGAAGTTTGTTTTTCTATTTGTAGTGTTTACAAGAAAGTTTTTCATTCAAGTGTTTGTTTAAAAAAAATAAAATTGGAAAATTGGATAGCTTTGATTGTTTGGCATTAAGATCGTTCAAAGATTGAAGAAATTGTGTTTTGAAACTTGTTGTATTCTGGAAAAAGAAAACCTTCTCCCTTATGTAATTAGAGTTCATCGAACAAAAATATTGCATCTCATCTCTCTTTGCATATTGTTGATTCAAGGTCAAGCACTTCATCAATTTCATCTCCTCTTCCTTTTTGAGTTAAGCAACAACTATTAAAATTCGACATAATTTTAAAATCTATCTAGTAACTTTTATTTTCTAGAACTCTTGTACACCAACATTAGATAGGGATAGAACTTTGTAATAGGTTGTGAGTAATACTCTCCAAAGCATCAAAACACACAATAGTATCTTGTGATAGGGAGAGTTAAATCCACTTACTACATTTGGTCCTGGGAATCCCTTCTAACACAAGGGTCAATCATGAGGTCACATTAGGGCCAACATAGTTAATCACCCTGCTTTGTTGGTCTTAGTGTAGTGAATTCGCGTATTATTGGGGGTCACTTAAGAAGAGAATCATGTGCAGACCTTCTCGAGGAGATTTTGGGCTTAGATACCCTGCCCTTGCACGTATATCAGACTTTCGACTGCTTCCCCAGGCATCATTGTCGTAATTGGTAACCTTAGTATCCTATCTCTTTAGGGTCTTCACACGAGGTGATTGTGGAGGCGCAAGTCTTCACGATACCTGGAATTGACATTGGCTAAACTCACTCAAGCTCCTTGGAGGGTATACCCACGATTATGTGTGGGATATTGCACCAGGGTGTAAGTCTGTTAAGCAGGCTGTCAACGTAACTTTTCCACCCACTTTATCCCAACCCCTTCTTGTCTTGATCTCGCAACGTTGGATTTCATCACCAACTAGTGATTTTGAAATAAGAAGGTTTGTCTGTCTACTTGATATCTAGATTTTATTAGTGAAGTGTTGTTTGTTTCTCTAGTTGGCTATAGATCCCTTTTATTATTTTTTGGGTGCAGTCAACATCGGCCCTCTCTATTCACATAGGATGCATGGGTTGCCTCTGGAAGAATCGAAATAATACCCCTTTCTTCCTAATTCACTAGAGGGTCCTTATCCTAAAGGAGTAGTTAATAACGATGCATATTCTGAGGTCAGGAGTTCTACTCCATTGGTTGAATCATCACTCCCTCTAAATCCGTTATTGAATGTTATACAAGACCCAATTTTTCTTCGAATTGAATCTTCGAGAGACATTGTTGTTGAAGGCTATACTAGAATACCTTCGAGACATTTCGTAGAGTATGGTGCGAATGATCCACCATTTCACAGTGAATCATTTAGAACTTCGGTTCATACTTCTGGAATTTTTAATCCTAGTCTAGTCCCTCTTCGTTTTTTTTGGAGCACTTCCTCAGGACACGATATTTTTGATAAACTAGGAATGAGTCCAAACCAACCTACGTCATCACACATGCCTGTTACTTATACTGCTTATATAGTACCTTTGGATCATTTTACCGGCACGACAAGTAATTTTGTTACGGTTTCAAACCTGTTGTTGGTTGGTACACATACAATTCTTCCTCTCCAACTCACTAATTCTACCACAGTCCCACAAGTTACACTTATTTCTATCAGAAGTACGGTAACAACTCAATATCCTATTGGAAAACCACTTCCGCTTAGATCAAAACCATCACTTCCACCTGGGTATAAGGCTCTTAATAGTTTTATTGCTAATCATACCCAGGGTCCATCTGAAGGACCTAATATTTTTGTTCCACCTGGGTATAATGCTGCTAGCGTTTTTGTTCCCACACCTACCCAGGTTCTATCCAGAGAGCCTAGCATTCCTCCACCACCTAGAGGATCTAATCGTCCTAGCCCAAGTAACTCCAATCAGTTTGGGGGCACAAGTCATTTTGTTACTTTTGGTTTTCAACTTCCTGTTGGAGGTCAACGTCAAGTTGGGGGGAAACCCCAAGTTGGGGGTCATAACCCAATTTACGGGAAATATACACCTGGATTACAAACCCAACCTTGGAATTTTACTTTCCAGGGCAATCAACAACTACCTGGGGNCAATTAAATTATTTTGTACCCTCTAATCCTGGGCAACCTTATCCAGGCTCTGTAAATCCTACCTGGGGTCCATCTTTTCAATCTAATGCCCCTTTCCAAGGTGGCATACCAAATCAACCAACACATGTTGGCTACTTGACTCAACCCTCCACCATTGAATTTGACAGGACCCTCTAACTACTTACAAACTTCTTATGGTCCTATTGGTATACCTACGGGATTACCTCCCCAAAATTACTAGTTTCCTCAAGTAAACAAACAATTTTCATTTCTAGCTACTTTGGATTTACCAGATTTATCTAGGATTTTGAATGATCCCATATTGCATTCCCCTTATTAGTAAGTTATACCTGCCAAATTACCATAAGACATTCCTAAGTTTGACAATCGATCGGGAGAAGACCGAAACAATCACGTCATGAAATTTCATCTTTGGTGTTCATCCAACTCCTTGATGGATGACTCCATCCAATTACGTCTTTTCCAACACACTCTTACAGGTTTGGCTACCAAATGGTACATCGAATTGCCATGAGTATTCTTAAATGATTTCAACACCTTAGCTATGTCTTTCTTGACACATTACCAATTACCGATATGATATGAGAAAGGAACCGAAATTTTAAGTTCATTTAACCAGTCATCTTCTACTCACATCTCCGATCATATTCACAAGTGGAGGAGGAGACGATGATTAATAAAAGTTACCCTTCCTCATAAATTATTGGCTGAGTGGTTTACCAAATCACTCATCGGTCCTATAGCCCGTGATGTTTCCATGGGAGGTGGCATCACTAAAGAAGAAGTGATTAGTCATGCTTAATACTTGGATCTTGTTTATTCTCAAAAAGGCATGTTATATGACTTGATCCCTGATGCTCCTCGTTTGTCTACAAATACAACCCCAACGCCTCTAGTAGCTTCTCATGTTGTTGACGGTGTGATTGGAACTTTTCATGCTGAGACTTAGTCCAAACAAGCCAATCATTCCAATTCCAAATCTACTACTGCTAATGTACAAAATGATACTCCTCCTGCTCCCTCTCCCGATAAAACCTTTGAGGTCAATACAGTCCAGTCTACGCTTGCCGGTAAATCTCAAAATAAAAAGAAAGGGAAGGGTAAGAATAAAGAGGATAAACCTAATAATCAACAACCAAATAAACCCAAAACTCAACCTGCTGATGATAAGGAAAAGAGAAAACCTCGTTATCCTTGTCTTATCTATGGTGAGGACCATTATACGAAATATTGTCTGAGACATGCAAAAGTTGTTAGTCTCCAGTTTTGACTATGTTTTTTCCTACATCATATCAAAAAGACCTCCATTTCCATACCCAATACCACCCCTTCTGGCCTTGTTATGACACATTTGATATCTCTTTACCACTAAATGGGGCTACTCAAGGTATTCTTACATTTCAAGTCATTTTTATGTATTTTGATACTTTAAATTAATATTGAAACTAATTTGGCATGAGTTAGGTACTATTTCTATTTGAAACAGGATTTGCCAGTACCAGGTACCAGCTCGCACCCAGTGGAGATACCAACGAAGCTGCTAAAGATCCGCGCGTTATGGCCAGAGAGGTAGACAGTGCGATTTACATGATAGATTGAGTCATCACTCATATGCTTATTTAAGGCGAGATTATAGAACTGAGTTGTTAATACTTCATGACTCACACTTCGTGACACTGCATGTCATGAAGATGTGAAGACCGTTTTTAACTGATTCTGAGTTATTTTCGGATCGGGGATCCGTTTGAATTAATGTATTTTGTTTTAAACTATTTTTGAGGAGGATCTATATAAACAGAGGATCGATCCTGAGAAACGTTGGTTATGTAATGCTATGATATACATTTATGCTAATACAATCTGCTTATGCGTTATGTTACTTCGCTGTTATACGACTTGAGTTATTTTCCTGAGTAAATGGAGCGTGAAGCATGAACATTGTTTGCGTAGAATGATCTGAGTAGTTTTGGTTTTCCTTTCGGCGATTGCACCTCTTGGTTGGGCCCGCCAACAGGTTCAAGTCGCTGCTTCTCTCTGTATTAGAGTTAGTTTATTTCAGTATCTTAGG
>SNQJ01S0044241.1:22055-36376 GCA_010110895.2 Picea sitchensis
GGTCGGTATCCAGATTTGGCGGACCCGCCAAATCTTTTTAATTTTTGAATTTTTCGTTCATGGGTTATCATTGGGCATTTTCCCACTGCCACGTGGCAACCCATGATTGGGCCACATGACAACCAACCATTGGGCCATGTCAACCACTATATAATCACCCTACCACATCAGCATACATTCTGCTAACTCAGCCTGCCACGTCAATGTACGGACTGCCACATGGATGTATGGACTCCCATGTGGTGCAATTTTATTGGTCCACGAAATGACCTAGAAATGCCAAATATGAGTGACACGTGGCATCCTTTGGTGTTGCCACATCACCATGCTGACTCCAACATGACACATGTCACCTCCTACACATGCCACGTATGTTGTATGGATGCTGACATCATCTGTACTAATACTGACATCAGTAGTACGGATGTTGACTCATCCCCCTGTTGATTGGGCTAGGTTGACCAAACATTGACCGCGAATATCTTTCTATATGTAACTCTGTTTGACGAGCCGTTTGCGCCGTTGGAAATCTTGCAACGCTCTCTTCACAACGATGTCATTTTCATTGTGTTTTGATAACTTTGATTTTTTTTTCCCTTTCTTTGTCTGCTGAGGCCATTCTGAGCATCTTGAGTTGCTTCTGTGAGTTCTGAGCTATCCTTAGTCTTCTAGGGATCCTGTTTGGATCACAGGACCTGAAGAAGGTCATCAAAGAACACTTTAACATGCTCGGTGTGCCTTGAGAATATACATCTAATGTTTAGGAGGAAGAAGAAGTACATTATGGTGTAAGAAATTACGATGAAGTCACCTTCAAAAGATGAGGAAAACCCATCGAGAGAATCGTTGATGAATAAAAATCATTCGAGGAAGCCAAGAAGAAAGAAAAAGAATAAGCAACAAATAAGTCATCTGTTGCAACTACATCTATGCAATCAAAATCAATAGAAGAATAATATCCAGTAACAGAAAGAAGAGGAGGAAGAAAGAAAATATGCACAAGAAAAAGGAATATGCAGTGGAGAAGAAAAGGAAAAATAGTGATTCCAAAGCCAAGGCTAAAGCGGATGCATCAACAACAACAAAAGTAGAAGTAGAGGCGAAGGCAGTTTCCCAAAAAGAAGTTGAACAAAAGGAAACAGTGGAAAAGGCCACAGCTGACGCAATAGAAGAGGCGGCATGAATAACAACAAATGAGGCTACAGAGAAGGAAGTTGAGGAAAAGAAACATGTAGAAGAAAGGAACAATGATACATCACCAATGGACACTGATATCTCAGAGATATCAACAACATGTGTGAATAACAATACTCAATTCAGCGAGCTAGTTTTGGGACTTTGTACCTCGTTCATACCATATGAAGTGCCTAATCTAAATAAGTTCACATATGATCAGGCCATAGGTACTATTTTACAAGAACAATTAAGGAAGGTATCGATCATGAGGGGTAATCCAATATCATTACTCACAATGACCCTAGTGATGGAAAACATTAATAAGGATCTGATATCCATATCCTCTACTAGCACCTCTTTCATGATGATCACATAAGACAATGTCCAAAATTTATGCCATCAAAATCTAGAAAAGGATGTGAGGATTAGAGAGCTAGAGGAAAAACTCTAGCAGGTAAGGATTGACGAGGGTAATATGCAAAGCTTCAAGGCTAGTGCAGAGAAGGTCAAGGAAAAATTAGAAGACAACATCATATATATGTATGCCCTCCTACACTTGTTTCAACAAAAAACTACAACAATCATAGATCATCAAGGCAAAGTGAGGGGAAAAAATTACACAACTCAACACTATCGAGGAGGGTATGGACAATGTCGACAAATGGATTGTAGAGAACCCCTATGCACATGTGGAGCTCCCTCACCCTTCTAGGATGGAAATAAAGATAGACCTCACTTCGCTAGACCGTTTCCAACAAGATAGACAGAAATCCAACAAGGAAACAACTAGTTTAATGGAAATTTGTTCACGACTGCACAAAGTGGTGCAGTAGTTAACCAAAAAATGGCATCTCCCTCCCTTGGAAGAACTCAATAAGAATCTAACAATGGAGGAATTGATCGAGAATATATAGGGAAACAAAAATCATAGAAGAAAAATCACTGAATCTTCCACCAGGGTAATGATAGACTTAATCGAGTAGCATCTAATACAACCTACCAAGGTCCACACCATGATTGAGGAATTCACGACTGTTTTATCAATGGATAGAAAGACCCTCAATGACAACATAGTCATGCATGCAGCTACCCTTGAAGAGCTAGTGTACCATAGAGTCTTATCTCTTTATGATCATTTGTATATCTGGACAACATACATTAGCGATAAGGACACATATATAAGACAAAATAGAAAATCTGAATTTGTTGTCAACTATATTATATTTTGTCTTTTTCTCAACTACTTCAATTTTTTCTTTATTCTCACAAGGGGAGATGAAAATTTTTGTAACTATTTCTTGAGGAATGCAAGAATTCATTTCTGGGGAGTTAGAAATAGTGGTATAAATAAGGGAAGAGACCCATGTTGAAAGGGATCTTCAAGATTTGTATACATTCAAAAAACTATTTTCTAAGAAAATACTTGGTTAACTAATATTGAAAATCCCTCAGGGCCAACTTTTCATAGAGATAAGAACTTATGTGTATTGTGCTTTGTTGTGAACTATTTTCAGCAGAATGTTTGTTACTCACATGGGCTGTAAGGACATGCTTTGCTTATGGAATTTCAGATGCAATCTATGTTACTGTTATCAAAAAGATTAGTAAGTGCCGACACAAACTAATCTCCCTAACTTCAACAAGAAATTAGAACAAAACATAGCAAAATACAAGCTTCTCCCTAGATTTCATTGTAATGTAAACTAGTTCAAAGAGGGACAAATGACATACCCTTTAAACATCGTTTGATCATCGCTAGTATTGTCCTTGCTCCATCTTTGGATTTGTGGGATGTTGAACCTATTAAGAAGAACAAACCAACAAAGAGAGAGAACAACAATATATATATTCCAATGAAACCTATGCATAAGATCAAGGAGTTATACAATAAAAATGGAGACACTTTTATAGGGAAGAAATGTATCACTGCATTATATTGATGAAAGTGGAGAATACAACCTATTCCTTGATGTTGCAAGGTCCCTTCCAATGGACCTTTTCTTCAACACACACACCTTTGCTCCAATGATTTTGATGAAGAGTATTCACAACTTGACTTGGAAAGCTAAAGCAAAGCTATCACAAGTACAATATTTTAGCAAAATTCTTCATGCATAAGCCAGCCTAGCCTTTCCCATGAGACATACCTCTTTTATAGGGTGAAGAGGGATGGATTAAGAGATTAGGATGATCCCACTAAATCAGAGAAGCGAGTAAGATCCAAACCGATCGGAGGCCACCTCATCCTCTCGAAGCTTCCATTCTAGAACTTTCAAGAATTTCACCTTTTTATTTTGTTTGAGCATCGTCGCACCCTAAACACAAGCATCCTGCGACGATGACACAGTCCACTATGGTGCAGCATGCGATGACCAGGGATCATCTCACCCTTATCATTTGGCAAGGGGTGATGATCTTCTTTGGTAGGTTTTTTAAGAAAGGAGAGATGATTCTATTTCTCAGGGAGAAAGTCTTATTTCTTCAGTAGCTTCAGGGAGCAGAGGAGTAAGCAATACACATATTGTCAATTGATCACAGGGGTGACCAAAATAATGTGTAACAGAATGACCCCCAAAGTACGAAGTTGGAACATGTGACAGCTGAAATACTTTGTAGAATGTGTGTGTCGAGAACAAGGAGCACATCGGTCAGAAACTTGCAAACAATCAAGCATCTGCATAATAATATACCATTTACTGAGGTAGGCATACCCATACTTAGACTTCAAGTGACTCTAAGCATAATTTTCAAGTGAGTCATGGCCACCAATCATACACCGTGGATCCATGTCATCATGATTCAACATAGCCATGAGAAATACACTGTGGATAAATGCTATAATGACTCAAATTCATACATAGCCACGAGAAACAAACGATGGATCTATGCGTCACTACAGACTTATGAATACTCCATCGCAACCTGGACCAATATGTAAATATCCAGGGTCTTCATTTCCATCGTCCTGAAGTACGAATCTATCCATGTGATTATACGTGTCGAATTTGAACATGGCATAAACCACTTGATTACTGATCATTAATGGATACCATTAACAAGTGCGAGGGAAATCACCATTGATGTTAGTGACCCCCAAGGTACTCTAGTACAATCCAACAAATGTGAATTAATGAGTTTAATTCGAAAACTCGATGGAATTTTCCAATCAGGGGCTAATGATGTGAACCCACTGTCGAAAACGAAGAAACCTGCCATTAAGGCATGGAGGTTCCAAGGTACTATATGATTTCTAATTCTAATTCCCAGATAATGAGTTGAAGTCAATGAGAAAAGACTCATCACAGGAGGGCCTTAATGTATCCCCCATCAATGACACGAAATATGTAACAAATTTAAATTGGATCAGAGTATAAAGTGATTCAAAACTGACTCAGGGAAGGCCGACATGGTAAGAGTTTGAGGACTGCAGATGGCCGACTTGATATAAGGCTTGTTTAGGTCGAACTTCTCTTGAACATATGAACAACACGATAATTGTCTTGGCAACATTGACTCAAGGAGGACCCAACATACAGACTTGTGGATGATCAAACAAGAGACAAATGGATTTCCCAACCCAGAAACAATAATGAAGAGGAGTGTCATATTCAAGAGTGACTTACTACCACTAACATAGATATAGATATACATTTCTTTCCCAATTCCCCCCCACCATTTCTAGCGAGTACCTCTTTATTTTTACACAAGCTTGAGGAGGATAACATATTCTTGAAATATGAGCTCATCCTTCGAACGAGTCCCTCGGAGTATTTTTAACGAACTCTAGGAAGGAGTGGTTTGGTCCCATATGGGCCTTTCGATGCTTGTTTTACGAGTCCAAAGAAAGAAAAATCAGGGGTTTTTCACGTTTAGAGAGTCTGAAAAACACTTAAAGAAAACTCAAAAATGTCCTTTTTCGTAAATTAGTCGGATGAGACCGAAAAAGAGATCTACTGCTCATCAGACATTTTCTTCAAATACTTTTACGAGCGTGAAAAGAACAAGGTCGCTTGACTATCTTTTCATGTATAGGGAGTTTGAAAAGAGCTTAAAGGGGACTCCAGGGGGGTTCATTTTTCATATTGCCATTACGAGTCCAAAAAAATGACAAAAGTTTACTCGATTGCATTCTCATAGTTTTACGAGCATGAGAAAGAATAAATACCATGCTCGTCGTTTTTTACTGAAAAAACCTAAAAGTATATATACATCATAAAAACACGCAAAAATGACCAAAAAGCGGTGATCCATATCAAAAGTCCAGTCGCCAAATCCCTATCCTGCAATATTGACACTTTGAAAAGTTCATTAGGTTTTTGACATAGGTGAAAATAATTTAATTTTAAATTAAAATGGTAAAAATAAGTTAAATAGGTCAAAACAAGTTCATTTTACCATTTCATTTGTATTTTCACCAAACTTGTGCCAAAAACCCTCTTTTTCCTCCGATCTTCAAGTGACGATTCTGGAGTGCTCCATGGACGATTTCTCGAGTCTTTTCCGTGAGGTAGGTGCTCTTCCTCCCCTCTCTCTTTTTATGGTAATTTTTTTTAGTTTTAATGGTTAAATTTTGAGTTTATGGGAGAATTTCCAAGGGATAGAGCGCCTCCAGATCACCGCAAGCTGCCCATATCGGGAACTACGACGATGTAGGATCATCGTAGGGGGTTAACTGCTGGGGTGTGACGACGCCGCACTATGGTAACCTTAACTTCTGCGATGAATGAAAATCAAAAAACAAAAAGAGAGAGAGAGAGAGCTAGGAAAACTCCCAAATTTGGATTTTTGATGAACTAATTCATATTTTATTGTTGTTTGGTAGACTTTCCATCTGTCATCATGTTCGAATGGAGGGAAAGAGAGCATGAAGAAGAATATTACATTGTTTGGAATGATCCCACCACCGTCATGGCACTCCAGGAGTGCGACTTGCTTAAGTTTTTCAAAGTGCAGGGCATGAGAGCCAAATTGATTCTATTGGAGCACTTAGTCCATATGTGGGACGTAAATGAACAAGATTTTCATGTTGGGGTTCATACACTCACTCTAGACATTGAGGACATCTATTTTTTGATTGGATTATCTTGTCATGGGTCCCAAGTGTCACTATCAGGAAGGAGAGGAGGAGGTGAACCTATGGATTATTATTTAGCACATCACTGCGCAACTAGTACAGAGAAACATAATGGAAAGTTTTCCATAAAATATGTTGAGGATTTATCATTGAAGACCATTCTCTATACTATCACTCATGTGGCATGGAGTGTTGCTCCACATATGGCTTTGTAGAGCCATTTCCAGTATGCTATCGAGTGCATGGAGCCCCGAGTCTTCAACTGGTGTGAGGGCCTCCTAAAAAATATGAAGAAACAATTAACAAAGTGTAGGACCAGTCGATTAAAACAATTCATATATGGATCAATTTTGGTATCCTTCTTCCTAGAGAGGGTCCCAGTTTTGCGCCTACAACATGTGGATTGGGGTGTACCCGCTCCACAGGATCCTCAGATGAAGAGGTGGGTAGACTTGATGGCACGCCAACCCTTACATATGGTCATGTCTTCTTCCAGTGGCTGAGAGATCAACTTGTCATGATAGAGGATTATGCATATGCCGGGATGGATTTCCATGGTGATACCGACTTGGAACTACCCAAGGGTTCGTAATGGGGAGATATAGGTAAAAATTATTTTTTCATTATATGTTTTTTTTGGTATTTTAATTATGAAATTTTTATGTTATGTATCCGAGACTAAAGAAGAGATCTCAATCATGCAGATGTGGCACCCTTCAGGCCTCCAGGATCATATCCTATCCAAAGACACGGAGAGATAGGTGTAGTGGTAGGTTTAGGGGTAGCAAGTAAGGATCTCTAGGAGATCGAACACAACCTCAAGGGGTTGACTATGGATATCCCTGATATCACTGTGGATGAGTTACCTCGACGCTACCAATGCCATATGGTTGGCGTTTCAACATCCATAGGTCGAATGCTCCGTCATGTAGCACGGGAAATGGTTTGTTATCATGAGGAGCATCCATGATGCATATGTATATGAAGCCATGTTCTTCAACATTTTGGTTTCAAGACACACACTTTTTTGTAACTTGTGACGTTATAATACAAAACTTCTATCGGCTTACTTCTCTTTACATGTGTGTTTGGATTTATAAATGGTGCAAATGTCTATCTAAAACATAATTAGCTAATACATCTATTAATGTGCTTAGATATATAGGAATGTGTTGATATTCAATGTAATCAAAATTTGTTTCCAAGAGGATAATTCTCAAGTATACCCRTAATAGTGTGGGACTCCRGATGGAATAAAMGTTGCTTAATTGCAACACCACGAGTTGAGAATCAAGACGTACAATTAGATAATGGATGCCAAATGAAATGGCRTCAGTTAATAACTCAATAACCGCACTGTATTCCACAATATTATTAGTTGCATGACCAAGGAAAATAYCGTGTAGACTGATCAAATCGTTCGTAGGTGCATAGATTKTCCATGCAACATACGCTAGATTTTGAGTACTGCAACTAGCACCATCACTGTGGATGAGTTACCTCRATGCTACCAACRCCATACSGTTKGTGTTTCAACATCCATTGGTCRAATGCTCCATCATGTAKSAYGGGAAATGGTTTGTTATCATGAGGAGCATCCATGATGCATATGTATATGAAGCCATGTGCTTCAACATTTTGGTTTCAAGACACACACTTTTTTGTAACTTGTGACGTTATAATACAAAACTTCTACCGGCTTACTTCTCTTTACATGTGTGTTTGGATTTATAAATGGTGCAAATGTCTATCTAAAACATAATTAGCTAATACATCTATTAATGTGCTTAGATATATAGGAATGTGTTGATATTCAATGTAATCAAAATTTGTTTCCAAGAGGATAATTCTCAAGTATACCCGTAATAGTGTGGGACTCCGGATGGAATAAAAGTTGCTTAATTGCAACACCACGAGTTGAGAATCAAGACGTACAATTAGATAATGGATGCCAAATGAAATGGCGTCAGTTAATAACTCAATAACCGCACTGTATTCCACAATATTATTAGTTGCATGACCAAGGAAAATACCGTGTAGACTGATCAAATCGTTCGTAGGTGCATAGATTTTCCATGCAACATACGCTAGATTTTGAGTACTGCAACTAGCACCATCACTGTGGATGAGTTACCTCAATGCTACCAACACCATACGGTTTGTGTTTCAACATCCATTGGTCGAATGCTCCATCATGTAGGATGGGAAATGGTTTGTTATCATGAGGAGCATCCATGATGCATATGTATATGAAGCCATGTGCTTCAACATTTTGGTTTCAAGACACACACTTTTTTGTAACTTGTGACGTTATAATACAAAACTTCTAATGGCTTACTTGTCTTTACATGTGTGTTTGGATTTATAAATGGTGCAAATGTCTATCTAAAACATAATTAGCTAATACATATGTTAATGTGTTTAGATATCTAGGAATGTGTTGATATTCAATGTAATCAAAATTTGTTTCCAAGAGGATAATTCTCAAGTATACCCGTAATAGTGTGGGACTCCGGATGGAATAAACGTTGCTTAATTGCAACACCACGAGTTGAGAATCAAGACGTACAATTAGATGATGGATGCCAAATGAAATGGCATCAGTTAATAACTCAATAACCGCATTGTATTCCGCAATATTATTAGTTGCATGACCAAGGAAAATACCATGTAGACTGATCAAATCGTTCGTAGGTGCATAGATTGTTCATGCAACAGACGCTAGATTTTGAGTACTGCAACTAGAACCATCAACAAAGATGATATAGGGTAGCGAGAATTCCGACATATAGAAACCAAACAAAAGGCAAGGTAAGCAGCTTGAAGGAAGAAAAGAAACGACAAAAAACACACTATAGTATGATACACTAAAATACAAAGCACTCATGCAAAAACACTTTAAGCATAATACTTCTTTAGGTAAATCCCATTTCTGTGTTCACCCAAAGGACTTCCATTGTAATCAACCAGCTCATAATCCCCTTTCTCCAACACTTGTTTAACAATATAAAGGCCACACCGCATGGGTTCAAATTTACCTGCCCCCAACAAATCACGATCTTGGTCATACAGAAGAACCAAATCGCCTTTAGAAAAAACACGAGGTTTAACATGTTTTTCATATTGAACCTTGACGCATTTCTTCTGGGTTTCTATTACTAACGCAACATCATGACGAGTATCATCTAATTGAATTAAATACAAGAGACGTTCTTGTTCGACTGAGGTGTTGGGGAGAAGTTTGACAACTAGTTTCAGAGACGAAATTTCACATTCAATAGATAAAATGGCTTCGATACCATACACTAAATGGAAAGGCGTGAACCCCATAGTAGATTTATCTGATGTCCGATAGGCCCATAATTCTGAAAAAATCATTGTGTGTCAACTTGACTTATGAATCCCTATCATCCGTCGAAGCATAGTAGTTAAAACTTTGTTGATCACTTCAACTTGGCCATTGGCTTGTGGATAATAAGGGGTTGAGTTTTCATGTCGTAAACCCAACTTATCGGTAATCTCAAACATCATAAAATTGAGAAAATGGGTGCCATGGTCGATGACGATGGCCTGAGGGACACCAAACCTAGTGATGATATGATTGAATATGAACAATGTTACAGTTTTCCTGGTGTTATCAAATGTGGGCATCACTTCAGCCCATTTAGTGAAATAATCCATAGCTATAATGATGTATCCATGCCCCCCGACCGAGTGAGGGTTACATGTCATGAATTCAATTCCCCATTTAATGAAGGGACCCACAAAAACTACAGGAAAAAGTGGAGCAGGATGAGATCGAATCTTATTATTATAGGTTTGACAAGCATGGGATTTATGAACTGTAAGAATACAATCTTCGAAAAGAGAAGACCAGAAGTTACCATCTCGTAAGATCTTTTGGGAAGTGGCATACCCAGACATATGACCGCCACATGCTCTGGAATGACAGTCATTTAAATCTTTCTCAACTTCATCATAGGTTAGACATCGTCAAAACATAGAATCAATACCACGATGGTAAAGGGTATCACCAAGGATAATATATTGATGGGCTTGATACCTAATACGATGATGATCTACATGAGAAATATTAGGCCAAAAAGTTTGGGTTTGGAGATAAATGATAATGTCTCCATACCAGATATCGTCTGAACTGATCAGAAAGAGAGATTCATCAGGAAAATAATATTTTGCCACAGTTTTTGTCTCAGTGGAGGGAAGATCACATATCAACTTAGCAAAGACCAAATAACTCTTTGAATTGGCTCGCTCAAACTCCAAATCAAACTCCTGGAGAATCACTATCCATTTGGAGTATTTTCCCCCTAACAATTGTCGTGTAAGAATATGTTGCATAGGGTTTCCATAAAAAATAATCGTGGTTTTGTGCAATAAGATATAGTGACAAAAACGTTGAACAACTTGAACAGACGCCAAGGCCAATTTCTCCACATGCATATATTTGATTTTGGTGGTTGTAAGACTCCAACTTAAATAGTAAATAACATGTTCATCGTGTGAATCATCCTCTTGGACTAGAACCATGGCTATGGTATAATCCGAAGCAACCAAATATAAGAAATAATCTCGACTATAATCGAGGGGAAATAAGAGTGGTGTACAGGTTAATGCAAGCTTCAAATATTCAAAGGCTTTGTTAGCAGTGTCATCCATACAAAATCATGACCCTTCTTAAGAAGCCGAGTGAAACCTTTCATTAGTTCGGCATAATTGGGAATGAATCAGCGTAGAAATTTTTCCTTCCCTTGCAAACTTTGGAGTTGGCATAAAGTAGAAGGAAGAGGCAAATTGATAATAGCTTCAACCTTTAAAGGATCTACCGTGATCCCATGCATAGAAACAATAAATCCTAGAATTCTTCTAGACTCCACACACAAAAAACATTTATGTGGATTCAATCGTATGCGGTAATATCTACAACAGAGAAAAATGGCTCGTAAGTGTGCCAGGTGATATTGACGACGCATGGAATGCACTGGTAAATAATCTAGGTAAGGTTGTACAATATTCTTAATATCATGAAAGGCATAAGACATAGCATGTTGAAAAGTCACACCAACATTTGTGAGACCGAAAGGGAGTTTACGGTATGCGAAGGTACCCCAAGGGAAAACAAAAGCGGTCTTATGTTGATTCACGGGTAAAATATTGATTTGATTATAGTTGGAGAATCCATTCATCAGAGAGAAGATTGCACTCCCAGCACAATCGTCAACGATTTGGTCGACAAAAGGGGTTGGATAATTATCTTTAGGAAAAGCCTTGTTAATATCCCTATAATCAACACAAACATGGATCGTTCCTTGTTTCTTCGTAACCAGAACAAGATTGGACACACAATCAGTCAACGCTATAGGGTACAAAAAAACAGCTTTTAGAAGTTTTTCAACTTCGAGTTTGATCGCATCAAATTTTCATGGATAAACTCGGCAAAGTCGTTGTCGAACGAGTTTAGCGTCAAGGTATGTCTTAATTTCATGTACAAGGATATATGGATCAATTCCAGGCATTTCCTCGTAACTCCATGAAAAAACGTCACAAAATTCTTGGAAAAGGGCCTTGTAAGTTTGGATCTCATCAGGAGAACATGAGGCACCTATATGAATATTTTCAACAATTCCAGGTTTAATTGAAATATCTAGAGGGATGGTGGGTAAAATATTTCCCAAGTTCCCTTCATACAAAACATCACGTGTTAGTTCAAAAACTGGGGGAATAGTAATAACTATAGAAGGATTCGAAATCCATTAATAACTCTCGATAGTCTCAGGTTCGAGGAAGAGAATAGAACGATGATTTCCATCATCCCCTGGTGTGTCTTCCACAAACATAATTTTCATGATCGTTTCATCAGTTGGAAATATTGTGTGAAGTGGATCAGGAGACGTATCAAAGAGATAATGAGGAGAAGGAGAGACCAATTGAATAGATTGATAGGCCAATTCTACCAGACTTAAAGGAATTTGGTCACCATAACGAAGACATTCTTCCAAGCTAGTTACTATCTAAGGGTCATAAGACTCAGGGGTTTCACCAACACTGGTCGAAATCATGTTAATAGAAGCGACAAAAGGAGGAGGAACATCGGGTGGTGGAATGGGGAAAGTACCCACTAACGATGAATCCTTTAAAAGACCCACACCAACATTCTCATAACCAGGAGGTGTTTTTTCTATGAATGGAACGTTACTAGTGCGCAAATCAGAACTAAAAAAAGTGAGTTGATCTATTGTAACAAATTTACCTTGGTGAGGGAATCATATCACATGGAAAAGAGTAGAAACAACTGTGCACATAGCATCGATCCAACTACAGCCAAGTAAAAGGTTGTAATCGAGAGGTGCATCAAACACCTCAACCTCAAAAGTAATCGCTTTTCCTTCTAACGCAATAGATAACGCAGGAAGAACACCATAAGGTTTAAACCTTGTACCATTAAAGGATTTTAACATGTTGTGTGACTCAGTAAGGGTAGGAGAGCCAATGGATTTCCAACAAGTGATGAACATGATGCAAATCAAAGCTCCTTCATCAACAATTGTTTGACAAATATTTTTATTTTACACAATTACTTGTATTTGAAAAGACAATTGATGAGGGAGTCTTGGAATGTGATCTTCCAAGTCAAATATTATAAAATTTTTATCGGTAGGATCGATTCCACCAATTGCCTTTAACAATGCCTTCCATTGAGTAGGAAAAATTTGAAGGACTTCGAGATCCGACATCGCAGAAGGTGCATGTGCAAGATCTTCTACAATACTGTAGTTTTGAGTGACACGTGAATGTGGGTTAAATTTCAACTTACAAACGACGCCCTTAGAAGGCAGATGAATAATTGTATCTAGAATAGGTCGTTCAATATGAAGAGGACCATTGGGAGATGAAATCGATGGAGGAGGTTGAGCCAACGGAGGAGGTGGATCATAAATGCTTTCTTTAGAAGGAGAATAATCTTTGGTTCGAGTAGCGACTGCAACTTCATTTTTCATGGAGTCACCAGTACACATAAGTACATAAGAGGTGGTAGAGGGAGAAGGTTGGTCATGAATAACTAATTGGGCCTGTTGTTGAGAAGGAAAAGGTTGTGAAAAAATGGCAGGCATAGGAGGAGTCTCGGTTCCTTGCAGGAACTTAGTGACTTCTGTCAGGCTTCTATATTAAAGATTTTAATGACCTGAAAACACTGAATTGTCAAACCAGGGTAAGTGAACTTAGAGCTGCTACACTGTATGTGCGGGTAAGATTCTAATTCCTATCTAAATACTATTCTTAGAAGAAAACACAAACTCACTCTGAGAAACTGAATCCTAATGACTACCTTGAAACTCATCATTTCCTGTTTAATTCATCAAAAGAGAACAGTTATGTGCTTAAGTGAAGGTACTTCTATTTCTATTCTAATGTGATTTCACAAGACTATCTACCACTATCTTTGATCATCTACTCATCACTATTTCTATCTAAGCCATAATAGAAAGATTATTTCCTAAAATCCTTTTAATCTAAACATTGAAAATAAATCTAAATCTATCCACAAGAAAAATAAAGAAATATCCTATTTACTCTACTGGTACTGGAAGCTTCCTCTAATTCAATTGCAACCTAACTATCCTAACAAAGCAGAGTAATCTAATTATCCTAACAAAACATTGCAACCTAATTATCCTAACCAAAGCAAAGTAAATTCAAACTCGCATTCTCTTTAATCTACGTTTAGATGGAAAACTGGAAGCAAAGCAAATCTAGTTTATGCTTTAAATTCTATAGGAATCAACCATGCTTTCAACACTCATCAACGTAGAGGATATTAATATGCTGGAAACGATACAGTTGAAGAATAATTAATCAATAATCTGAATAAGTTAATTCCCAGACTCAAATAAGCTAGCATGCGTGCAAATCCTAAGATACTGAAATAAACTAACTCTAATACAGAGAAAAGCAGCGACTTGAACCTGTTGGCGGGCCCAACCAAGAGGTGCAATCGCCGAAAGGAAAACCAAAACTACTCAGATCATTCTACGCAAACAATGTTCATGCTTCA
>SNQJ01S0044241.1:36426-68037 GCA_010110895.2 Picea sitchensis
AAACATAATTAGCTAATACATATGTTAATGTGTTTAGATATCTAGGAATGTGTTGATATTCAATGTAATCAAAATTTGTTTCCAAGAGGATAATTCTCAAGTATACCCGTAATAGTGTGGGACTCCGGATGGAATAAACGTTGATTAATTGCAACACCACGAGTTGAGAATCAAGATGTACAATTAGATGATGGATGCCAAATTAAATGGCATCAGTTAATAACTCAATAATCGCATTGTATTCCGCAATATTATTAGTTGCATAACCAAGGAAAATACCATGTAGACTGATCAAATCGTTCGTAGGTGCATAGATTGTTCATGCAACAGATGCTAGATTTTGAGTATTGTAACTAGAACCATCAACAAAGACTATATAGGGTAGCGATAATTCCAACATATAGAAACCAAACAAAAGGCAAGGTAAGCAGCTTGAAGGAAGAAAAAGAAATGACAAAAAACACACTAGAGTATGATACACTAAAATACAAAGCACTCATGCAAAAACACTTTAAGCATAATACTTCTTTAGGTAAATCCCATTTCTTTGTTCACCCAAAGGAATTCCATCATAATCAACCAGCTCGTAAGCCCCTTTCTCCAACACTTGTTTAACGATATAAAGGCCACGCTGCATGGGTTCAAATTTACCTGCCCCCAACAAATCACGATCTTGGTCATACAGAAGAACCAAATCACCTTTAGAAAAAACATGAGGTTTAACATGTTTGTCATATTGAACCTTGACGCATTTCTTCTGGGTTTCTATTACTAACGCAACATCATGACGAGTATCATCTAATTGAATTAAATACAAGAGATGTTCTTGTTCGACTGAGGTGTTGGGGAGAAGTTTGACAACTAGTTTCAGAGACCGAATTTCACATTCAATCGATAAAATGGCTTCGATACCATACACTAAATGGAAAGGCGTGAACCCCATAGTAGATTTATCTGACATCCGATAGGCCCATAATTCTAAAAAAATCATTGTGTGTCAACTTGACTTGTGAATCCCTATCATCCGTCGAAGCATAGTAGTTAAAACTTTGTTGATCACTTCAACTTGGCCATTGGCTTGTGGATAATAAGGGGTTGAATTTTCATGTCGTAAACCCAACTTATCGGTAAGCTCAAACATCATAAAATTGAGAAAATGGGTGCCATGGTCGATGACGATGGCCTGAGGGACACCAAACCTAGTGATGATATGATTGAATATGAACAATGTTGCAGTTTTCCTAGTGTTATCAAATGTGGGCATCACTTCAGCCCATTTAGTGAAATAATCCATAGCTATAATGATGTATCCATGCCCCCCGACCAAGTGAGGGTTACATGTCATGAATTCAATTCCCCATTTAATGAAGGGACCCATAGAAACTACAGGAAAAAGTGGAGCAGGATGAGATCGAATCTTATTATTATAGGTTTGACAAGCATGGGATTTATGAATTGTAAGAATACAATCTTTGAAAAGAGAAGACCAAAGTTACCAGCTCGTAATATCTTTTGGGAAGTGGCATACCCAGACATATGACCGCCACATGCTCTGGAATGATAGTCATTTAAATCTTTCTCGACTTCATCATAGGTTAGACATCGTCAAAACATAGAATCAATACCACGATGGTAAATGGTATCACCAAGGATAATATATTGATGGGCTTGATACCTAATACGACGATGATCTACATGAGAAATATCAAGCCAAAAAGTTTGGGTTTGGAGATAAATGATAATGTCTCCATACCAGATATCGTCTGAACTGATCAGAAAGAGAGATTCATCAGGAAAATAATATTTTGCCACAGTTTTTGTCTCAGTGGAGGGAAGGTCACATATCAACTTAGAAAATACCAAATAACTCTTTGAATTGGCTCACTCAAACTCCAAATCAAACTCCTAGAGAATCACTATCCATTTGGAGTATTTCCCCCCTAACAATTGTCGTGTAAGAATATGTTGCATAGGGTTGCCATAAAAAATAATCGTGGTTTTGTGCAATAAGATATAGTGACAAAAACGTTGAACAACTTGAACAGACACCAAGGCCAATTTCTCCACATGCATATATTTGATTTTGGTGGTCGTAAGACTCCAACTTAAATAGTAAATAACATGTTCATCATGCGAATCATCCTCTTCAACTAGAACCATGGCTATGGTATAATCCGAAGCAACCAAATATAAGAAATAATCTCGACTATAATCGAGGGGAAATAAGAGTGGTGTACAAGTTAATGCAAGCTTCAAATATTAAAAGGCTTTGTTAGCAGTGTCATCCATACAAAATCATGACCTTCTTAAGAAGTCGAGTGAAACCTTTCGTTAGTTCGGCATAATTGGGAATGAATCAACGTAGAAATTTTTCCTTCCCTTGCAAACTTTGGAGTTTGCATAAAGTAGAAGGAAGAGGAAAATTGATAATAGCTTCAACCTTCAAAGGATATACCGTGATCCCATACATAGAAACAATAAATCCTAGAAGTCTTCTAGACTCCACACACAAAAAACATTTATGTGGATTCAATCGTATGCGGTAATATCTACAACGGAGAAAAATGGCTCGTAAGTGTGCCAGGTGATCTTGACGACGCATGGAATGCACCGGTAAATAATCTAGGTAAGGTTGTACAATATTCTTAATATCATGAAAGGAGTAAGACATAGCATGTTGAAAAGTCACACCAGCATTTGTGAGACCGAAAGGGAGTTTACGATATGTGAAGGTACCCCAAGGGAAAACAAAAGCGGTCTTATGTTGATTCGCGGGTAAAATATTGATTTGATTATAGCAGGAGAATCCATTCATCAGAGAGAAGATTTCACTCCCAGCACAATCATCAATGATTTGGTCGACAAAAGGGGTTGGATAATTATCTTTAGGAAAATCCTTGTTAATATCCCTATAATCAACACAAACATGGATCGTTCCTTATTTCTTCATAACCAGAACAAGATTGGACACCCAATCAGTCAACGCTACAGGGTACAAAAAAACAGCTTTTAGAAGTTTTTCAACTTCGAGTTTGATCGCATCAAATTTTCATGGATGAACTGGGCAAATTCGTTGTCGAATGAGTTTAGCATCAAGGTATGTCTTAATTTCATGTACAAGGATATATGGATCAATTCCAGGCATTTCCTCGTAACTCCATGAAAAAACGTCACAAAATTCTTGGAAAGGGCCTTGTAAATTTGGATCTCATCAGGAGAACATGAGGCACCTATATGAATATTTTTAACAATTCCAGGTTTAATTGAAATATCTAGAGGGATGGTGGGTAAAATATTTCCCAAGTTCCCTTCATACAAAACATCACGTGTTGGTTCAAAAACTGGGGGAATAGTAATAACTATAGAAGGATTTGAAATCCATTAATAACTCTCGATAGTCTCAGGTTCGAGGAAGAGAATAGAACGATGATTTCCATCATCCCCTGGTGTGTCTTCCACAAACATAATTTCCATGATCGTTTCATCAGTTGGAAATATTGTGTGAAGTGGATCAGGAGATGTATCAAAGAGATAATGAGGAGAAGGAGAGACCGATTGAATAGCTTGATAGGCCAATTCTACCGGACTTAAAGGAATTTGGTCACCATAACGAAGACATTCTTCCAAGCTAGTTACTATCTAAGGGTCATAAGACTCAGGGGTTTCACCAACACTAGTCGAAATCATGTTAATAGAAGTGACAAAAGGAGGAGGAACATCAGGTGGTGGAATGGGGAAAGTACCCACTAACGATGAATCCTTTAAAAGACCCACACCAACATTCTCATAACCAGGAGGTGTTTTTTCTATGAATGGAACATTACTAGTGTGCGAATCAGAACTAAAAAAGGTGAGCTAATATATCATAACAAATTTACCTTGGTGAGGGAATCATATCACATGGAAAAGAGTAGAAACAACTGTGCACATAGCATCGATCAAACTACATCCAAGTAAAAGGTTGTAATCGAGAAGTGCATCAAACACCTCAACCTCAAAAGTAATTGCTTTTCCTTCTAACACAATAGATAACGCAGGAAGAACACCATAAGGTTTAAACCTTGTACCATTAAAGGATTTTAACATGTTGTGTGACTCGGTAAGGGCAGGAGAGCCAATGGATTTCCAACAAGTGATGAACATGACGCAAGTTGAAGCTCCTTCATCAACAATTGTTCGACAAATATTTTTATTTTACACAATTACTTATATTTGAAAAGACAATTGATGAGGGAGTCTTGCAATGTGATCTTCCAAGTCAAAGATTATAAAATTTGTATCGGTAGGATTAATTCCACCAATTGCCTTTAACAATGCCTTCCATTGAGTAGGAAAAATTTGAAGGACTTCGAGATCCGACATCGCAGAAGGTGCATGTGCAAGATCTTCTACAATACTGCAGTTTTGAGTGACACGTGCATGTGGGTTAAATTTTGACTTACAAACGACACCCTTAGAAGGAAAACGAATAATTGTATCTAGAATAGGTCGTTCGATATGAAGAGGACCATTGGGAGATGAAATCGATGGAGGAGGTTGAGCCAACGGAGGAGGTGGATCATAAATGATTTCTTTAGAAGGAGAATAATCTTTGGTTCGAGTAATGACTGCAACTTCATTTTTCTTGGAGTCACTAGTACACATAAGTACATAAGAGGTGGTAGAGGGAGAAGGTTGGTCATGAATAACCAATTGGGCCTGTTGTTGAGAAGGAAAAGGTTGTGAAAAAATGGCAGGCATAGGAGGAGTCCCGGTTCCTTGCAGGAACTTAGTGACTTTTGCACGTCTCAGACAATATTTCGTATAATGGTCCTCACCATAGATAAGACAAGGATAACGAGGTTTTCTTTTTTCCTTATCATCAGCAGGTTGATTTTTGGGTTTATTTGGTTGTTGATTATTAGGTTTATCCTCTTTATTCTTACCCTTCCCTTTCTTTTTATTTTGAGATTTACCGGCAAGCGTAGACTGGACTGTATTGACCTCAGAGGTTTTACCGGGAGAAGAAGTAGGAGGAGTATCATTTTGTCCATTAGCAGTAGTAGATTTGGGATTGGAATGATTGGCTTGTTTGGACTAAGTCTCAGCATGAAAAGTTCCAATCACACCGTCAACAACATGAGAAGCTACTAGAGGCGTTGGGGTTGTATTTGTAGACAGACGAGGAGCATCAGGGATCAAGTCATATAACATGCATGTTTGAGAATAAACAAGATCCAAGTATTAAGCATGACTAATCACTTCTTCTTTAGTGACACCACCTCCCATGGAAACATCACGGGCTATAGGACCGATGAGTGATTTGGTAAACCACTCAGCCAATAATTTATCAGGAAGGGTAACTTTTATTAATTTTCGTCTCCTCCTCCACTTGTGAATATGATCAGAGATGTGAGTAGAAGATGACTGGTTAAATGAACTTAAAATTTCAGTTCCTTTATCATACCATATCAGTAATTGGTAATGTGTCAAGAAATCCATAGCTAAGGTGTTGAAATCATTGAAGAATCCTCACAGCAATTTGATGTACCATTTGGCAGCCAAACCCGTAAGAGTGCGTTGGAAAAGACGCAATTGGATGGAGTCATCCATCAAGGAGTTGGATGAACACCAAAGATGAAATTTCATGACGTGATTGTTTCGGTCTTCTCCCGATTGATTTTCAAACTTAGGAATGTCTGATGGTAATTTGGCAGGTATAACTTACTAATAAGGGGAATGCAAGATGGGATCATTCAAAATCCTAGATAAATCTGGTAAATCCAAAGTAGCTAGAAATGACAATTGTCTGTTTACTTGAGGAAACTAGTAATTTTGGGGAGGCAATCCCGTAGGTATACCAATAGGACCATAAGAAGTTTGTAAGTAGTTAGAGGGTCCTGTCAAATTTGGTGGTGGAGGGTTTAGTCAAGTAGCCAACATGTGTTGGTTGATTTGGTATGCCACCTTGGAAAGGGGCATTATATTGAAAAGATGGACCCCAGGTAGGATTTACAGAGCCTGGATAAGGTTGCCCGGGATTAGAGGGTACAAAATAATTTGATTGAGGATTTCCCCCCACCCCCCAGGTAGTTGTTGATTGCCCTGGAAAGTAAAATTCCAAGGTTGGGTTTGTAATCCAGGTGTATATTTCCCGTAAACTGGGTTATGACCCCCAACTTGGGGTTTCCCCCCAACTTGAGGTTGACCTCCAACAGGAAGTTGAAAACCAGAAGTAACGAAATGACTTGTGCCCCCAAACTGATTGGAGCTACTTGGGCCAGGACGATTAGATCCTCTAGGTGGTGGAGGAATGCTAGGCCCTCTGGATAGAACCTGGGTAGGTGTGGGAACAAAAATGCTAGCATCATTATACCCAGGTGGAACAAAAATATTAGGTCCTTCAGATGGACCCTGGGTATGATTAGCAATAAAACTATTAAGAGCCTTATACCCAGGTGAAAGTGATGGTTTTGATCTATGCAGAAGTGGTTTTCCAATAGGATATTGCATTGTTACCATACTTCTAATAGAAATAAGTGTAACTTGTGGGACTGTGGTAGAGTTAGTCAGTTGGAGAGGAAGAATTGTATGTGTACCAACCAACAACGGGTCTAAAACCGTAACAAAATTACTTGTCGTGCCGGTAAAATGATCCAAAGGTACTATATAAGCAGTATAAGTAACGGGTATATGTGATGACGTAGGTTGGTTTGGACTCTGTTATCCACAATTTTAGTCATCGTGATGATATTATGATGATGTTATGATGATGGAAAATCAAGCTCTTCACTAAGAACACTTTCCTGAGAAAAGTTACACTTGTCTGCTTCCAGAAATTATGTTTTTTAAAGAGGTTCACAGGCTGCCTATATATTTGCCCGCGAGAATGCCTGATTCTCGTAGGCTACATTAAGCTGGGGTGCGAGGGGTTCGCACTGTACCTAACTTTCAGGGTGTGAGCATTTTCTTAAATAGGAAAAAGATGAAGTTCTCGAGCCTTCTAGAAGGGAATGTTCGAGAAGAATGAGTTGGCTAGTGAATGGTTATCTAAGTATTGGTTTTCCTAATATCTTGGGATCATTTCCTATCCAAGTAACTAATCTATATTCTCCTATATATTGAGGAGATTTCTCATGGAAAATGTTAGAAGCAAACTAGAAAGAGATTGATTGGAGAATTAGTGCAAGACTGTATGGAGGACTGATGCTACAGCAGCTAGAGAAACTAGCAAGGTCATCAAAAGTGGTTGATTTTCTTCATGCATGAGCAAGTGTGTGTGTAAAAGCTAGGAGCCATTGAAAGGATATCTACAACATCAAGGCTCAGGTTGTAAGTTTCACTTTCTATCAATTTAAAACAGTAATATGTCCCTTTCCCATAAAGATGATGTCACTTTATTACATAACTCCTTGATCATATGTATATATTAGCTATTGAATATATTGGTCTGCCTTCACTTCGATTGGTTTGTACTGTTGTGATCTGAACGGGACAAGAGCGTTGGAGCGAATCTTGGAACAACAGAGACCCAAGGAAAGCGTTCATAAGGTATGTGCATGATCCTAGTCTCTTAGTTCATTCAATAGTCTAGATCTAGGGAAAGTGTATTATTCTGTCCTATTTTTTTCTAGATCCAGGTGGATCTAGGGAGATCGGTTTGTGTCCGCACTCACGGATTTATCCTGAAACATACTCATTCCTAGTTTATCAAAAATATTGTGTCCTGAGGAAGTGCTCCAAAAAGAATGAAGAGGGACTAGACTAGGATTAAAAATTCCAGAAGTATGAACCAAAGTTCTAAATGATTCACTGTGAAATGGTGGATCATCCGCACCGGACTCTACGAAATGTCTCGAAGGTATTCTAGTATAGCCTTCAACAACAATGTCTCCCAAAGATTCAATTCGAAGAAAAATTGGGTCTTGTATAACATTCAATAACAGATTTAGAGGGAGTGATGATTCAACCAATGGAGTAGAACTCCTGACCTCAGAAGATACATCGTTATTAACTGCTCCTTTAGGATAAGGACCCTCTGGTGAATTAGGAAGAAAGGGGTATTATTTCGATTCTTCCGGAGGCAACCCATGCATCCTATGTGAATGGAGAGGGTCGATGTTGACCGCACCCAAAAAATAATAAAAGGGATCTATAGCCAACTAGAGAAATAAACAACACTTCACTAATAAAATCTAGATATCAAGTAGACAGAAAAACCTTCTTATTTCAAAATCACTAGTTGGTGATGAAAATCCAACGTTGCGAGATCAAGACAAGAAGGGGTTGGGATAAAGTGGGTGGAAAAGTTACATTGACAGCCTGCTTAATAGACTTACACCCTGGTGCAATATCCCACACATAATCGTGGGTATACCCTCCAAGGAGCCCGAGTGAGTTTAGCCAACGTCAATTCTAGGTATCGTGAAGACTTGCGCCTCCACAATCACCTCGTGTGAAGACCCTAAAGAGATAGGATACTAAGGTTACCAATTACGACAATGATGCCTGGGGAAGCAGTCGAAAGTCTGATATACATGCAAGGGCAGAGTATCTAAGCCCAAAATATCCTCGAGAAGGTCTGTACATGATTCTCTTCTTAAGTGACCCCCAATAATACGTGAATTCACTACACTAAGACCAACAAAGCAGGGTGATTAACTCTGTTGGCCCTAATGTGACCTCGTGATTGACCCTTATGTTAGAAGGGATTCCCAGGACCAGATGTAGTAAGTGGATTTAACTCTCNNNGTTTTGATGCTTTGGAGAGTATTCCTCACAACCTATTACAAAGTGCTATCCCTAGATAATGTTGGTGTACAAGAGTTCTAGAAAATAAAAGTTACTAGATAGATTTTAAAATTACGTCGAATTTTAATAGTTGTTGATTAACTCAAAAAGGAAGAGGAGATGAAATTGATGAAGTGCTTGACCTTGAATCAACAATATGCAAAGAGAGATGAGATGTAATATTTTTGTTCGATGAAATCTAATTACATAAGGGAGAAGGTTTTCTTTTTCCAGAATACAACAAGTTTCAAAACACAATTTCTTCAATCTTTGAACGATCTTAATGCCAAACAATCAAAGCTATCCAATTTTCCAATTTTATTTTTTTTAAACAAACACTTGAATGAAAAACTTTCTTGTAAACACTACAAATAGAAAAACAAACTTCAATTCTCTTAATTTTCAAATAAAAACAAAGATCTGAATTAAAAAGAAAAAGTTGTCCAAGAAGATGAATGCACTCACCACGCAATTTCCCAAACTTAACTTATAATGCAACCAAAAAAAATGTAAAAGTAAGAAAACTTATTTTTCTACTGAAATCAAAAATAGTTTTCGAATCAACAACAATCCAAAACTCAAAAAAGATCAATAACAACTTATCTGACAAGCACTCAAGGATGAAGCCCAGATATTATACCCTTGCAGCAAGAAGTGAAAGATAAAACTATGAATCTTATGAAAAAGACTCTCAACACTTGAGAAATGATGAAATTCAGCTAAAAATCCAAACCAAGCTGTGAATAATCACCCAACATGACCAAAAATTCATCCGAAGAAATGATCAAAAATCTAGGCAAAGAGGGAAAAATTGACTGTCACTCAAAAAATTTCTTCAGGAATCGTCGCAGGATGTAGAAGAGCATGGTGCAATGATCAAGGATTGTCGCAGGTAGTGAGAAATACACAGTGCGATGTCGTCACCCTAGTTTTCACAACAGGGTGCGACAATGACTGAAAATAAAAGAAAAATGAATAGAGGACAGGGTTTCCCAATGAACTTTCAAGACCAGGGAGTCAACATGGATCACCCAACGACTCAGAGAATGAAAAATCAACCAAAAGAAGGCAAGCAAAAAGAAAAAAAGGAAGCGAAGACCAAAAGAGGACGTTCCCTAATATTGTCTCCAATTTTGTTATTGGACAAATCGGTAAGTGATGACACAAACTAATCTCCCTAACTTCAACAAGAAATTAGAACAAAACATAGAAGAATACAAGCTTCTCCTTAGAGTTCATTGTAATGTAAACTAGTTCAAAGAGGGACAAATGACATACCGTTTAAACATCGTTTGATCCTCACTAGTATCATCCTTGCTCCATCTTTGGATTTGTGGGATGTTGAACCTGTTAAGAAGCACAAACCAACAAAGAGAGAGAACAACAATATATATATTCCAATGAAACCTATGCATAAGATCAAGGAGTTATACAATAAAAATGAAGACACTTTTATAGGGAAGAAATGTATCACTGCATTATATTGATGAAAGTGGAGAATACAACCTATGCATTGATGTTGCAAGGTCCCTTACAATGGATCTTTTCTTCAACACACACACCTTTGCTCCAATTCTTTTGTTCAAAACTTGACTTGGAAAGCTAAAGAAAACATATCACAACTACAATATTTTAGCAGAATTCTTCATGCATAATCCAACCTAGCCTTTCCCATGAGATATCCCTCTTTTATATGGTGAAGAGGGATGGATGAAGATATTAGGATGATCCCACTAAATCAGAGAAGCGAGTAAGATCCAAACCGATCGGAGAACACCTCATCCTCTTGAAGCTTCCATTCTAGAACTTTCGAGAATTTCACCTTCTTCCTTTGTTTGAGAAACGTTATTGTTATTGGACTAATCGGTAGGTGAGGACACTAACAGATCTCCCTAGATCCACCTGGATCTACAAAAAAACAAGACAAGACACGACTCTTTCCCTAAGTTGTAATCATTGAAACTGTTAATAGGAAGGAATAAGTGGCATACCTTTATATCGCTTCCTTAGGTCTTTGTTGTTCCCGCTTCACTCCGGTGCTCTCATGAAATCAAGTCCGAGACAACACAAACCAACCAAAGTGAAGATAGAAAAATATATTCAACATCAACTTATGCATATGATCAAAAAATTACAAAATAAAGTAAGAGTGACTTTATGGGAAAGGGACATGTTGTTGTATCATATTAACTGAAAGTAGAAGATACAACTTGATCGCCTTGATGTTGCAAGCTTTCTTTCAGTGACCCTTGGTTCCAACACACACAATTTCTTTGTACTTTCATGAAGAAGATTAAATTCCTCTTGATAGACCAAATAGAGCCTTCAAGCTTCTGTCAAAGCAAGGTTCTTCACACAATTATTTCACCAATTCTTCATTCAATCTTGCTTAACCTTTTCCATGAGAAACCTTTCAATATATAGGAGAAGGAGAGATGGTTACATGGATGAGGATGATCCCAACAAATCTGAGAAGTCAATAGAATGACAACCATGTGAATTCCAACTCATTTTCTAGAAGATCCCCTTCTAGAACCCTCGAGACCTCTTCTCCTTTCCAAGCTTAAAAATAGGTTCGCACCCTGTGTATAGAGTAGACTGCGAGAATTTTTCACCCTAAGTGTGGGTTCTCGCACCCTAGGCCATAGGCAGCCTGTGAACACACCTTAAAAATATGTTTTTGGAAGAAGACAACAATGATTTTTCTCAGGAAAAAAGTCCTTGTTGGGATCCTAAATACAACATTGTTGAAACATCACCAAAGTGACCAAAATCATGTGTAATAGAATGCCCCCCAAAGTATGAGGTCGGAATATGTGACAGCTGAAATACTTTGTAAAATGCGTGTGTGTGTCAGAAACCAGGAGTGCACCTAATCAGAAACATGCAAACAACCAAGCATCTGTAGAATATAATACTAGTTCTGAGGTAGGCATTCCCATACTCAGATCACAGATAGATGACATCATGAACATAGTTCATGGCCACCAATCATACACCGTGGATCCATGCTGTCAAAATACTGCATAGCCACCAAGAATAGACTATGGATCTATGCAAGAAGATTCAAATTAAGACGACATAGCCATGTGACATACAAAGTGGATCTATGTGTCGATGCAAATCATACATACTCCATCACAGCCTGGATAAAAAAGATGAGACCCAAGGTCTTCAATCCCGTCATCTGAAAGTACGAATCTAGCCATGTGATTACATGTGTCGAAGTCGAACATGATAGAAACCACTTGATTACCGGTCATTGATGAAACCGTTAACAAGTGTGAGGGAAACCACCATTAATGTCAATGACTCCCAAGGTACACTAGTACAATCCAACGAATATGAATACATGAGCTGCGGTCGAACATTCGACGGAATCTCCCAATCAGGGGTCAATAATGAAAACCCCCTGTCGAAAGAGAGGAAACCTACCATTGAGGCATGCAAGTTCCAAGGTACCAAACAATTTCTAAGTCTTGTTTCTGGATAATGAGTTGGAGTCGATGGAACGAGTCTCATCATAGGAGGGCCTTGATGTATCCCCCATCAATGAAATGAAATAAGTAACAGATTTTGAAGGAGAAACAGAGTATGAATATAGATTGAAATGGAAACAGGGAAGGCCGACATGGTAAGAATGGACAACTGTAGATGCAAAACTCAAATAGAAGGTTTGGATGAACTTCTCTTGAACATATGAATGACACGGACAAGGAATTGGCATCACTGAATCAGAGATAACCCAAGATATGACCTCGTGGAAAGTCAAATGAGAGACAAATGGAATTCCCAAACCGGCTTCAAATAATGAATAGGGGGTGTCATGTTCAAGAGAAACACTTACTGCCATTAATATGAATACAAAAACACATCCCTTTCCCAAAATTTCCCCCACCATTTCTGGCGAGTACCTCTTTACTTTTATGCAAGCTTGAGGAGGATAACATATGCTTGTTGATATAAGCTCATCCTTCGGATGAGTCCCTCGGAGTATGTTTAACGAACCCTAGGAAGGAGTGGTTCAGTCCCATTACAAATCTTTCGATGTTTGTTTAACGAGTCCAAAGATAGAAAACTCGGGGGTTTTCCATGTTTTTAGAGTCTGAAAAACACTTAAAGAGAACTCTCTCAGTTAATTTTTCGTAAAATAGTTCGACAGGACCGAAAAAGTGATAAACTATTGCCCATCGAACATTTTGTTCAGATACTTTTACGAGCGTGAACAGAACAAGGTCGCTTGGTGATCTTTTCATTTTTATGGAGTGTGAAAAGAGATTAAAGGATACTCCTTTGCGTTTGTTGTTTTCGTGTTACCATGACGATTACGAAAATATGAGAAGAGTATACTCGGTTACATTCTCATGTATTTTCGAGTGTGAGAACGAACGAAGACTGGGTTCGAGGTTTTTCTAAAAACCATAAAAAGTAGTCGTACATGCAACAAAAAGGGAAAAACATACGTACTCCTTCTTGTGGACTTCAAAGTCGCTATATCTGCAAAAAGTCACACTCATAGGACTATTAAGCATTAGTTTTGATGGGAAAAACAATATAAAAAATCAACAAAAATGGTAAAAAGTGAATAAATAAGGGTAAAAAGGGCTTTTACCATTTTCATTATGATTTTGCCAAGAACTTTGCCCAAAACACCTCTTTTTCCTCCAAATTTCGTTGCTCGATCGCGAGAGGCACAAGTGACCATTTGGCGAACTATCTTTGTCAACGAGGTAAGATTCTAATCTTCTACCTTTTCTATGGTTTAGTTTTAGCTTTTATTGGCAATTTTCAAGGTTTTGGGTTCGTTTTAGGGCAAAAACTTGCACCCGAGCATTCTCGCAGGCTAGCCATACGGGACCTGTGAGAATCCAGGATTCTCGCAGGCGGCCTCAAGGGCACCTATGAGAATCTCGCACTGTGCTAAAGGGGCACCTGTGGGGGCTGCAAAATGAAAATTCAACTTGATTTTTGCTCAATAAAAAATATGCCAAGGTTTGAAATGAGTTGTTGACCTTTCTCTTATGGTTCTTGTGCATGCATTTGACCATCGCAATGTTGAAGTGGCGAGAAAGAGAACATGAGGAGGAGGATACTATTGTCGAGAATGACCCGGGTACCATTGCTGCCCTTTGAGACTGTGGACTCTTGAAATTCTTCCGGATTTTAGGCATGAGGGCCCAAATCAGGTTGTTGGAGTACCTAGTTCATATGTGGGGCGTGGACCAACAGTTGTTTCATGTGGGAGTCCACAACTTGAACCTAGATATCGAGGATATCTACTTTCTAACAGGGTTATCACGGCATGGGTACCATGCCAGCTTGACCAGTATCCGGGGTGGCGGACTCCCTATGAGTGAGCATTGTCACCAGTACTGCGTTCCAGAGGCAGAAAGAAGCAAGGGCAAGGTTGCTATTTGGGGGGTCCAAGATTTGATCCTGCGAACCATTTTGTTCACTATAGCATGCATGGCTAGGAGTGTAGCTCCAAACATGGCTCTCCAGAGCTACTTCCAATATGTCATAGAGTGCACAGAGCCACGAGTCTTCAACTGGTTGGATGCAGTTCTCTGTAGTATGAAGAGGCATATGATGAAATGCAGGAAGGGCGACTTGAAGCAGTTTGGCTATGGATCACTTTTGGTGTCCTTCTTTCTCGAGAGGGTCCCATTGCTGAGATTATAGATTGAGTGGGGTTTATCGGCCCCATAGGATCCGAGGATGTTGAGGTGGTGCAACCTCATGGCCCGACACGTAGCTGGGCCCATCATCAAATACAATGATTCATTCTTTGACTAGTTGCGGCCACAGATGTTGATGGTTGATGACTACGCATACACCGGTTTGGACTTTCGAGGGGATCTGGATTTATCCCTACCTGAAGATGCTCAGTGGGGTGACCTAGGTAAGAATTACACATTTTGTTCTTTTAAATGTTTTTGTAATTTTTATCATATAAAATGTTTTTTATATTTGTCTAAGAACTAACCAAAATATCTCCTTTCGATGACACAGATGTGGGGCCATATCGACCTACAGGCACATCTCCTATTCAGTGGCGAGGAGAGGCGGCTCTAGTGGTGCGATGGGATGCCGAAGACTATAAGGCAGTGGAGCAAAACTTAGAGGGGTTGACTGCTGACATTCCAGATATGGCTCTTGGGGAGATCCCTAGGCGTTATCAGCACCACACTGTGGGTGTGTCAGAGTCTATTAGCCGACTTCTTTGTAGGGTGGCCCAGGCAGTTGTGTGTTATCATGAGAATCACCCATGACGCTACTTTGTAGAAGCTATGAGCTTTAGATTTTGAGATTTTGGTCCTTGGACAAAAGATTTTTGTAAAAACTTTTGATCGTTATATACATACATACGGATTATACCAACTTATCTTGTGTTGTGTGATACATGTGATGTGATTGGTTTATAAATGGCCCAAATGCATGCCTAAGACATAGTTAGATAATGCATCAGCTAATGTATTTAGACATCTAGGAATGTGTTGATACTCAATATAATCAAAATAACGTTCCAAGAGGAGAATTTGTAAATATACCCATAATAAAGTAGGACTTTGAATAGCATAGACATTACTTAACTATAGTACTACTAGTTGTGAATCAAATCGTACAACCAAGTGACGGATACCGAGCGAAATAGCATCAATCAACAATTCGATAACAGTGCTATACTCTACAATATTGTTGGTTGCACGGCCGAGACACACACCTCGTAAAGTGACAAGTTCGTTTGTAGGGGCATAAATTGCCCAAGCAGCAAAAGCAAGGTTCTGAGTACTACAACTAGTGCCATCAGCAAAGCCAATGTGGGGTAGAAAAGACTCCGACATCTAGAATCCAAACACAATGTAACATAAGGGCAGAGATCAGATAACGAAAAAGCATACTACAGTAACACACAATAAGTATGATACAATAAAATACATGTACTCATGCACAAGTGATTTTAGGCATAGTACTTCTTTAAGTACAACCCATTTCTGGGTTCACTCAAAGGGATACCGTCGTAGTCCACTAACTCGTAATCTCCTTTCTCCAAAACTCATCTAATGATATAAGGACCTCACCACATAGCTTCGAATTTTCCTGCTCCTAGCATATCTCAATCTTGTTTGTAAAGAAGAACCAGATCACCTTCGGAGAAAATGTGAGGCTTGACATGTTTGTTGTATTGGGCTTTAAAAAATTTCTTCTGGGCTTCTATGAATAGGGCGGCATCACGACGAGTTTCATCTAATCGCATGAGATACAACAGATGTTCTTCTTCAGCAGAGGTGTTTGGGAAGAGTTCGACGGCTAGTTTTAAGGAGGGTATCTCACATTCAATCGATAGGATGGATTCTAGATCATAGACTAATCAGAATGGTGTAAACCTGGTAGTAGACTTAACGGAGGTCCGGTAAGCCCACAATGCTAAAAATAACATCGTGTGCCAACTCATTTTGTGAATCCCTATGATTCGTGGAAGCATGGTAATGAGGACTCTGTTAATTTCTTCGACTTGGTCGTTGGCTTGTGGGTAATAGGGTGTTGATTTTTCATGGTGAAGACCCAACTTTTCAGTGAGTTCAGACATCATGAAGTTTCTAAAGTGACTACCATGATCAGTGACAATAGCCTAAGGAACACCAAAATGAGCTATGATGTGATTGAATATGAATAATGTTGTGGTCTTTCCGGTGTTGTCAAATGTCAGCATCGCCTTGGCCCATTTCGTAAAATAGTTTATAGCTACAATAATGTATCCATGGCCCCCGGTCGAGCGAGGGTGACATGTCATGAAATCGATACCCCATTTTGCAAAAGGACCCACGGAGACCACAGGGTGAATAGGATCAGGGTGTGACCGTATTTTATGGTTGTAGTTCTGGCAAGCGTGGCATTTTTGGATGAAAATTATTCAATCGTTAAATAAAGAAGGACAAAAATACCCTACTTGCAAGATCTTTTGGGCAATAGCATACCCAAACATATGACCACCACAGGCTCCAGAATGGTAGTCATTTAATGCTTTCTCAGCTTCATCAAACGTGAGGCAGCATCTAAAAACTCAGTCAATCCCACGACGATAAAGAGTATCACCGAGGATAATATACTGATAGGCTTGGTAGCATATTCGATGACGGTTAGTACTAGACAAATTGGGATGGAAAGTCTAGGTTTGGAGATATATGATGATATCTTCATACCAAAGATCATCAGAACTAATCAAGAAAAGGGATTCATCAGGTAATGAATCGGCTGCTACATTTTCCATCTCAGAGTAGGGAAAGTCGCATATCAACTTGGAAAACACTAAGGATTTCTTGGACTTAGCGCATTCAAATTCTAAGTCAAACTTCTGGAGTATCACGATCCATTTGGAGTATTTTCCCCCTAGCAATTTATGTGTGAGGATGTGCTGCATAGGGTTGCAATTAGAAATTACCATAGTCTTGCGAGAGAGGATATAGTGCCAAAAACATTGAACTGCTTGGATGGCTGCCAAGGCCAGTTTTTCAACATGTAAATACTTGGTTTCGGTAGGTGTAAGACTTCGTCTCAAGTAATAGATGACATGTTCATTATGATAATCATCCTCCTGGACGAGAACCATAGAGATGGTGTAATCCGAGGCTGCGAGGTAGAGGAAATAATCGCAACTGTAATCAGGTGGGAAGAGAAGCGGGGTACATGTCAGGGATATTTTCAAAGCTTTGAAAGCTTTGTTGGTAGTGGTATCCCATACGAACTCAGACCCCTTTTTTAGTAGTCGCGTAAATCCAAGAGTTAGCTCGGCATAGTTCAGGATGAAATGATGAAGAAATTTTTATTTCCCTTGCAAACCTTTTAACTGGAAAAGCGAAGAAGGAGGAGGGAGATTTAGAATCACCTCGACCTTCAAAGGATCTACCCTGATCCCTTGATGTGAAACAATAAAGCCTAGAAGTTGGCCAGATTCTACACAGAAAATGCATTTGTGAGGATTCAAGTGTATATGGTAAAACAGACATTGAAGGAAAATGGCTTGGAGGTGTATTGGATGATCGAGACGGTGCATGGAATGAGTGGGTAAGTCATCTAGATATGGCTACATGATGTGTTTCATATCATGGAAGGCGTAAGACATAGCACGCTGAAAAGTTGCACCAACATTTTTTAGACCGAAAGGAAGTTTCCGATAAGCAAAAGTGCCCCAAGGACAAATAAAAGCAGTTTTGTGTTGGTCTGTGGGAACAATATTGATTTGATTATTTCCAGACAAACCATCCATCAGAGAGAAGATTTCACTTCCAGCACAATCGTCGACGATCTGGTCGACGAAGGGGCTAGGAAAGTTGTCTTTAGGACAAGCTTTGTTAATATCCCTATAATCAACGCACACGTGGATTGTGCCTTGTTTCTTGTCGATCGGGACAAGATTGGAAACCTAGTCAGTGAAAGCCACTGGGTAAATAAAGCCAGCTTTGAGAAGTTTCTCAACTTCAGGCTTGATAGCAGCCACTTTACGTGGGTGGACTAGATGAAGGCATTTCCAGACGGGTTTAGCATCTGGGTATGTCTTAATCTCATGTATCACAATGTCAGGGTCAATACCCAACATTTCTTCATAGCTCCAGGTGAAGACGTCACGAAATTCTTTGAAAAGTGACTTGTAGGTGATGATTTCGTCAGGGGAACACGAAGCTCCGATATGCATATTTTCGATAATTCCAGGTTTTATGGATATGTCGAGGGGAATGGTGGGTGAGATATTACTTAAGTTCCCTTCGTAAAACACATCGTGTGTAGATTCGGGAACGGTGGAAATGATGACAACGGTCGACGGGGTCNCCAGGAAGAGGATGGAACGATGATGTCCATCATCCTAGGGGGTGTCTTCCATAATAGACATAATCATATTGTCCATGGTAAAAATGACACGGAAAGGATCTGGAGATAAATCACCAAGAGAGGGGGTAGAAGGAGTTGCCAATTGAATGGCCTGATAGGCGGATTTGACCGGACTCAAAGGAATTTCGTCGTCGTAACGAAGATGATCGTCGGGGTTGGGTACCATCCATGGGTCGTGAGACACAAAGGTTCCATGAATAGAGGTGGAGATCATGTTGATCGAGGTGACAGATGGATGTGGAACATCGGGTGGTGGGATGGGGAAGGTACCCATGAACCAGGAGTCTTTAAGAAGACCCACACCAACATTCTCATATCCGGGGGGGGTTTGGCCTGAACGGTATGTTGCCAATACGCACATCCGAGTTAAAGAAGGCTAATTGGTCGATATTAATTACCTTTCCTTGATGAGTGAAATGCACGACATAGAAAAGAGTTGACACAACTGCGTGCATTGAATCAATCCAGCTACGGCCAAGTAGAAGGTTGTAATCGAGAGGAGCGTCAAAGACTTCCACTTCAACTTGGACCATTTTGCCTTCTATCATAATCGACAACAAAGGGAGGACACCGTAAGTCTTGAAACCAAAGCCATTAAAGGCTTTTAGCGTGTTGTGGGATTCAGTCAAAGGAGGAGAGTAGATGGCTTTCTAGCAGGTAATAGACATGACACATGTCAAGGCACCCTTGTCGATAATTGTTCTACAAATGTTTTTGTCGGAGACAATAGCTTGTATTTGGAATGCGAGTTGAGGGGTTAACCTTCGAATGTGATCTTCCATGTCAAAAATTATTAAATTTGTATCCGTAGGGTCGATTCCACCGATAGCTTTCAACAGTGCCTTCCATTGTATAGGACAACTTTGAAGGACTTCGAGGGCTGACATCGTGGATGGTGCTTGGGCCAGATCTTCTACAATACTGTAGTTCTGGGCAGCATGGGCATAAGGATTGAAAGTCGATTTCTGAACGACGCCCTTTGGAGGAGAGAAAAGAACTGTGTCGAGGCTTGGTCATTCAAGATGAAGAGGATCGTTGGTACGTGGAGTCACGGGAGAGGGTTGGACCAATGAAGGAGGTATAGCATCAACCTTCTCTTTGAGGAAGAATAATCTTTGGCTCGAGTGGTAAGTGTGATGTCATTTTTCTTCGAATCTGCTGTACACATTAACACATAGGATGTATTGGAGGGGGAAGGTTGGTCATGTTAGCGATATTATTTGTCTTGGGGCTCAAATACATCCGGGTCTGTAGGTTACATGAGAAGTGCCCAAGCGCAGCACACAAAAGAAGTCCTTTTCAGACTTAAAATCAAGTGAGCGGGCATTTCATTCTTCAGCGGAAAGGATTCAGCGACAGAGTAAAACAGTGATTGATGGGTAATTGCAGATTAATCGAGTCGCGTCAAGTATAGCGCTAAAAGTTTTAAGGAAGTCAACGGTCGGAATCCTTCAGGAGGCACTTACGAAGCAGTCCAAGCGCAATGTTATTTCTCGAGCTCGGGGTTTGTGAGTTCGAAGGGCAGACCATATCCCTTTGGTTGCGTGAGATTTTGAGTTACGAAAAGTAACCGGAGGAGGTCAACCATCATTGACCATCGCATCTCGGGACTTCACGAAGGGAGAATGCCAAAGTCTGGTACTCCAACTCGCGAGGTCATGAGTAGTGAGAGGCACTAGTACTTGGGCCCTAGCCAATGGCTACATATGGAGAACACTGACTAGAAAAGGAGCCATGCCTGTATCACCGTCCTGGGAAGAGGGAGTTGAAGAAGAGGAACCAAGGGTCTCCGACTCGCGAATCGTGAAATGAAAAGTACTTTTAATGACGGGCCCACAGTATCGTCGAAAGCATTATGGGCCGTCCAATCAAAAGAGGGGTACGTGATGCGTGATTAAGTTCTCTCACCCCCTTCGTGCATCGCAACTTCAGAGAGAAAGGATCAACCTCCTCCCAGCCTCAAGGCATGAAGCGTCGAAAGTGCCCAAAGGCGGGCCCACAATATCAAGGAGCAGTCTCAGCCATCCATATAAAGAGGACACCTGGTGCGTGATTAGGCTCCTCGCCTTCTCGCCCATCACAATTTTGAAGCACAAGAAGAATCTCCCTCATATCCCCGATGCGTGAAGTGATGAGAGCTTTCAGGGCCTTGGGCCCACAACATCACCGAAGTGGATTCAGGACCGTCAGATCTAGAGGGGCGTGTGGCACCAGATTAAGCCGCCTCGGCGTTTTGCTCATCGCGATTTGAAGAAGCAAGGATTAGCTCCTTCCCATTTGCGAACACCGAGGGCGCCTTGGAGATAAGCATGCGACCATAGCCCATGGTCATTTGGGAAAGAAAAGAGCTGCTCAGGAAGGGCCGAAGTCGTCATGTATGTTCACAGAAGGAATTACCGCGATCTCCAAGTGCCATTTGATCTAACCTTGCCCTGGTTTTCGCTTGGAGTAAATGAAGGTGAGAAGGGGTGGTTGAAACCTCTCCTCATTCATTAAATGCAAGGAATGGAGGGTCTGGAAAGCAGACTGCTCGAGAGGGTCCTGTGTACCCATTTTTCCAGAGAAGCCATGTCGAGTTCTCGACTAGCCGGAGGAAGTCTGCACACGCTAGCTCGACACTTAATGGCTCAGCTACCCTCCTTACAGGATCCATGCGTAGTTAAGGTGGCACGTGAAGAAGGATTTCAGTACGAATTTGACTGAAAAGACACCGAGCCCTGGGTGACTTGGCACGCCTCTATTAGGCAAATTTTCCTGAGTATATAGGCTCGGTTTTTGTATTTTGTAAGCATCGATGGTAGAGTGAAGCTCCCAATTGTAAAGTTTTAACATACACTCTAGTTCTCTGGTTATGCATTTGCATGTAATATTTCTTGTTTGATGACAGACAGTCTTCTCAATCCATCTAGTTTTCATCTCATACTGAGGGAGTTCATGATTGATTGATTCACATGAATTATTGTAGTTGTGTTATGATAAAAGTTTTATTGTGGCACTATTGTATTCTCTGGTTTTCTGCGTTTGAATGTAAGAAGATATCGTGTTTAAATGCATTCTCCTACAGTCTGTTAGGAACCTGATGTTAACAACAAACCTTTGCTTTCCTCTTATACAAGTCTTCTCCCTACTCACCCTTACTACGACTCATTGTCTGAAGTTATCTAAGACCTCACTGGCCCATGCATGACTGGCCTAGTTTCGGAGTTAGAACCACATCGTTTTGAGTTAACTTCCATTTGATCACCCCATTAAACAAATCGTGAAATAAACTGATGGGCATCGGGCTCTGCTCCTGCTGCAATCCAGGGGTGACTTCCATCGCCAACATTTCTGGCGCCGCTGCAGGGGACGAATGACATTAAGCTTCTAATTTTGAAGGTGCATCAGGCATCAGAGCCCTTGAAGATTGCTACTATGCACCTGGCGACTCCATTGTGACAACTCCGCTCGGGAGAACCTACTCTATCAATTGTGGCTTTCAGAGGCAGACACACGCGGTCCCATCCATAGCTGCCTCTAGCTACACCAGAAACTGATCCGAAGGTGGTTCTTAGGAAAGGAAAGGCCTCTGAAGGAGAAGCTTCTGCCACCGAATCAGGTAATCCGCCATCCCCTTCTGTAAGAACTCCACTTTCTCTTCCTCAGTTTCCTAGCAGACCACTTTCTGAAGTTTCTCATTTCCTGAATTTCGGGAGTGTTGTTCTTTAGGTTTCCCCCCCTGGTCCGGTATTAGAGGGAGAAATACTCATTACTCCCATTTCTCCTGAAGATTCACCTTGGCGTAGACCCAGGATCACAGAATATTTCCCCACTCCTGGCTTTACCGCTCCCCCTCTTGTTACTATTGCCATTTCTGCACAGAGGGAAACATCAACCAACTTAAGCTCGCTAGCCTTCTCCTTAAATCCCCTCTTGTTTCCCACTCCACTTCGGGACTCATTCCCAGTATCCCCTTCGCGAACTCCTTCTCCTCTTAGTTCTCCTCCACCTAATATCCCTATGGCAGGAGAAAATCCCCCTATGACCGGAATGGAGGCCATTATAGCTACTAGGTATGCTCCCCTCGTGCTACCTCAGCCTCTCAATGCCCTCCCAGCAGATGGTTACCTCAAGCAGTTGCCCAAGTTTACAGGTCAGGGGGACATAACTACAGAAGAACACCTAGAAGCCTTTTACCGTTTCACAGATGATAATGTCATCATGCATGCAGACGTATGGATGAGGATTTTTGTCCATAGCCTTCAAGGTGAGGCTAGAAAATGGTTCAAATCCCTGCCTCCTGGATCTATTGATGGGATCAAAGCTTTAGATAATGCCTTTTTGAGACAGTGGGGAGATAAAAAAGACTTCATGTATTACATGACAGAGTTTGGGTCTTTGAAGAGAAAAGAAGGAGAGTCTGTCTTTGACTTCTCCAACAGATTCAATAAAATGTACAATAAAATCCCTGCTGAGATCAAACCCTCAGAAGCCTCTGCAAATATCACTTATGCCAGCGCTTTTGATCTTGATTTCTGCCTCCTTCTCAGGGAAAGAAGAGCCACTACTCTAGCCCATATGCAAGATGCATCCATGGAGGTAGAATCTAATATATTGGTTGTTGACCGACTCAGGAACACTGTTGGTAGAAAAATATCTAGGCAGAGGCCTGAATCTTCCTCATCTAGCTCCTCTCCCCTGCCCCTTCAGACAGATGAGACAGCTAGAATACTAAAGTCACTTTCTACTAGAATGGATAGGTGGGAGTTAGAAGGGAAGCCCATGTACAGAAATCCCCAGAATGTTGATGGTAGAGGTTTCAGGAGACCTGATAACAAAGGACTGCGGGCCTTTCCAAGGGAACAAAGGGAAAAAGATAGAGAAGATCAAAGGATTCAAACCCCTCTCCAAAATAACCTGGTTACTCGTGAGGGAGGGGAGAAGATAGACGAGTTCGATCCCGAAATTCATTGTGTTGAAGAAGCTCCTCCTTTTCCTCATTTGACTCAGTCTGCATATGAGAAATCCCTGATGAACGTTCAAATCCATGAGTTAGGTAAGGGAGAAAGGGTCGGTCACGCCTCTAATAAATAAAACCTCAGGTCAAGAAAGAAAGAGGGAGACTTTGACAGCCAAGATCATCCCCTCATAACAGAAAGGTCTACTAAAGCTGCAACAATCACTACTAAAGAAAAGAAAACTTAGAATGCTTCACCAGCAGCCAAGGAACCTATCACTGAGGTAAGGGAAACTCCTAAGCCTATTCCTTCCTTCAATTTTGAGCATGAAATTCAGAAGATTAGAATCCCTGTACCCCTATCGGAACTAGTTAAAAATGAATATTTCAAAAGGTCCCTCTCCAAGATGCTACAATCTGAACTCCCCCAGCCTTCCACTGACTCAATAAATCTCTAGGATGAAAATCCAGCAGTTGTCCTAGGGCCCATGGTAGAAGATAGAGATGATTCATCCCCTCCCTTCTACACATCCCTGAATATACATGATAAAGTGTTGCACAACTACCTCATGGATTCAGGGGCTTCCCATAACCTTATGCCCAAAATAGTTATGGAAGAATTGGGACTGGAGGTGACAAAAACTTATCATGATTTGTACTCTTTTGATTCGAGAAGAGTGCAGTGTCTAGGAGTCATCAAAGACCTGGTGGTTTCTTTGTTTCAACTGCCCATGAAGAGTGTGGTCATGGATATTGTGGTAGCTGACGTTCCCCCCAAATTTGGCATGTTGTTGTCTAGATATTGGATTAAAAATCTTGGGGGAACACTGCAGATGGATCTCATGTATACCACCATTCCAATCTTTGGAGGGGAACAAAGGAGGTTATATAGAGAAGCTCAGTTGGCGTACATTGTTAGTGATGAAGCAAATCCCACCAATCACCCCATATTTTCACTTGACACCGACCTGGGGTCTAGTTTATTGCAGCTCACTGATGCTCCCGAAAACCCTTTCCAAGTCAGAAAGCAGCCCAGTCTTGATTATCTGATTCCCCCTCCAACCCCTTCCGTGTGGAAGATGTTTTTCGATGGAGCTTCTTCTAGCGAAGGTGCTGGTGCTGGGGTGGTTTTCATATCACCTTGTCAAGAGGCCATAGCCCTGTCATACAAGCTGGAATTCAAAACCACCAACAATGTGGTGGAGTATGAAGCACTTGTTCTGGGTATGAGGGCCGCAAAGGAAATGGGGATTAAAGAAATAGAAATATTTGGAGACACTAAGTTAATTATCCAGCAAGTCAGAAATGCTTATGATGCTAATAATCCCTGACTCAGGAATTACAGAAATGAAGTATGGGACCTGATTGATAGTTTCTTCTTGGCCTTTAACATTTCTTTTATTCTGAGAGGAGAGAATACTTCAGCCGATTCTTTAGATGTCTCAGCTAGTTTTCTCAAAGTTCCTCTGCCACCGATGGTCAAATATGATGTTGAAATGTGATATAGGCCCTCTGTACCAAACAATGTCAAGCATTGGAAGGTGTTCGAAGATGATCTGGAGATTGAAAAAATTCTCCAATCTGTTGATGAATTTTCTGCATTGCACATTGATCAGGATCCCGACCCGGAAGGTAACCCTTACCCTGAGGTGTTTTTAAATAAAATTGCTAATCACCAGATTATTCAGTTTCCCAGCAATCACATTCCGAGAGGACTGGTCCCCTTGGAAAGACTATTCGATGGGAATGATGTGGTCGTAAAGGGTAAGGTTTCAAATGAATATGCTGATACAACTGAATGCAACATTGGCACACAGGAGGAGCCCAGGTTTGTCAAATTATCAAGCAGTTTGACCAGAGAACAGAAGGTCGAATATACTGAGTTGCTAAAAGAGTATGTTGATGTGTTTGCATGGACATACGAAGACCTCAAGACTTATGACACATCTGTCATTGAGCACAAGATCCCACTAAAGGAAGAGGCTAAACCGTTCAAACAGAAGCTGAGACAGATAAATCCCATGTTGCTACCTGTCATGGAGAAAGAAGTGAAGAAATTTTTAGATGCCCAAATCATTGTCCCCTTGAGATATTCCGAATGGGTGGCCAATTTGGTCCTAGTAAGGAAGAAAAGTGGAGAAATCTGACTCTGTGTTGATTTCAGGAACCTGAACAGGAGCTCAAGGAAAGACAATTATCCCCTGCCCAACATGGAACACATATTGCAAAGGGTGACAGGTGCCTCTAGGATATCCATGATTGATGGTTTTTCTGGTTATAATCAGATATCAGTCATGCCTGAGGACAGAGAAAAAGCAGCCTTCACCACCCCTTGGGGTACATTCATGTATGCCAAAATTCCTTTTGGATTGATGAATGCGGGAGCAATGTTCCAGTGATCTATGGATATAGCCTTCATCAGGGAGAAGGACCAATTTGTGGTAATCTATCTAGATGACATCACGGTCTTCTCTAGGTCAGACAAGGAGCATCGTTGCCACTTGAGGAAATTTTTCCTGAAGTGCCGGAGGTTTGGACTATCTCTAAACCCCAAGAAATCTTTGTTTTCTATGAAGGAGGAGAAGTTATTAGGCCATATAGTATCAGTAGAGAGAGTAAGAATTGATCCTAGCAGGGTAGAGGTGATTCAAACCCTGTCACTTCCTAGATCCAAGAAGGAAGTTCGGGCCTTTTTGGGAAAGATCAATTTCTTGAGGAGATTCGTCTCAAATTTTGCTGAGTTGGTGAAACATATCACAGCCATGCTTACGAAAGGAAATGAAGTAAAATGGACTGCTGAACCCAGGGAATCTTTTATCTAAATAAAAAGGGCATTGACTGAGGCACCTGTGCTGATCAATCCTGACTATTCCAAAGAGTTCCTAATTTTCTCTTTTGCTTCTTTTGATACAGTAGCGACGGTCTTGTTGCAGAAAAATAAGGAAGGGCGAGAGCAACCCATTGCCTTCTTCAGCAGGGCATTAAGAGATGCAGAGATCAGGTATGAAATCATGGAGAAGCAAGCCTATGCCTTAGTGAAATCTCTCAAAGCTTTCAAAGTATATGTCCTACACTCAAGGGTAACTGCATACGTTCCTTCGACTTCTATGAAGGACATCCTTATACAACCTGATATAGATGGGAGAAGAGGCAGATGGATCGCTAGAATCCTAGAATTTGACTTGGAGATAAAGCCCACCAAGTTGGTTAAGGGGAAAGGTTTAGCCAAGCTACTGGATGAATCCAATTATGAAGCCTTGGGTGTTAGTTTCATCAATACCTACTCACGAATTCAGCAAGTGGATTTGCCCAGTCAACGCTCTCAGGAAGGTGTATTGCTGGCAAAGTGTGCCTAGTATTGTGACATTTTGTACTTTCTGTGGGAGTTGAAGCCCCCGGATGGAATGTGTAAAATTAAGGTAAGAGCTTTAAAGCTCAAGGCAGTTAGATATTGCCTCATTGGGAAAGTTTTATACTGGAGAGACCCTCTAGGAGTGTTGCTGAGATGTCTGAACCCACTAGAAGCCCAAAAAGTTATGTTTGATTTCCACATAGGCCTTTGTGGGGGGCATCATTTCTGGAAGACCACAGCTCACAAAATCCTCAGGGTTGGGTATTACTGGCCCACTTTATTCGTTGATGTCAGCAAAGAGATCAGGGCCTGCATCAAATGCCAAAAGTTCTCAGGGAAACAGCAGCTTGGGCCACTACCACTGAAGCTTGTGATAGCTTCAACACCTTTTCAATAGTGGGGGCTAGAATTTATCGAGGAAATTCATCCTCCTTCAAGTGGCCAACACAGATGGATCCTAACTGCAACAGATTATTTCACCAAGTGGATAGAAGTTGTCCCTACCAGAAGTACATCCCACAAAGTAATTATCAGCTTCCTGGAGGATACCATAGCCATATTTGGCTGTCCCAGCAGGATCATAATTGATAATGTTGCTTCTTTCAAATTTGAGCCTCTCATTAAGTTCTGTGAGCAGTTCCAAATCTCGCTAATTCACTCCACCCCCTACTATCCTCAGGGCAATGGTTTAGCCGAATCCTCCAACAAGGGCCTGATAAGGATCATCAAAAGACTATTGTAGGACAACAAAAGGGCCTGGGAGTCGAAGTTGAAATTTTCTTTATGGGTTGATCGAGTGACAACGAAGAAATTCTTGGGCACCTCGCCTTTTTAGCTGGTTTACGGAGCAGAGGCAGTTTTTCCCACTCAGCTTGCCTTACCTGTGGCGAAGTTCTTTCAAGATTATGAAGGAGAGTTGGATCATATTATCAGAAGGATTCATCAGATAGTAGAAGTATAGCAGATCAAGGAATAGGTGAGGGACACCACTCATAGTCATCAGCAAAGGGTCAAACATGCTTTTGACAGGAAGGTCAGGAAGAAGGAGTTCGAGATCAGGGATTTGGTACTTAAGTGGGATGCACCCAGACAAGATAACGGAAAACATAGCAAGTTTGATGCCCTCTGGATCGGCCCCTTCAGAATCTCTGAGGTATTCCCAAAAAACACATACCAGTTGCACGATCTGGAGGGCAAAGAGGTTTTCAACAGCTCAGTAAATGGGCATTTTCTAAAGAAATGTTTTGTTTGAGCCTTAGATGGCTCCTTTGTTTGTAAATATTATCCTTTAGTTCTTTAGTCATTTTCTGTTTGTATATTTTCATCTTAGTAAAAGACTCCATAGCCCAATAGCAAGGCACTGAAACTGCAGAATGAGTTCTTAGAGAATCACAAGGACGACTCTATCCCCCATGGAGCCTAATGTTAGCGATATTATTTGTCTTGGGGCTCAAATACATCTGGGTTTGCAGGTTGCATGAGAAGTGCACAAGCGCAGCACACAGAAGAAGTCATTTTCGGACTTAAAATCAAGCGAGCGGGTATTTCATTCTTCAGTGGAAAGGATTCAACGACAAAGTAAAACAACTATTGATGGGTAATTGCAGATTAACCGAGTCGCGTCAAGTATAGCGCTAAAATTTTTAAGGAAGTCAACGGTCGGAATCCTTCGAGAGGCACTCGCAAAGTTATGAGGGTCGTTGATCGCAAGCAGTTCAAACGTAGTGTTATTTCTCGAGCTCGGGGTTCATGAGTTCGAAGGGCGGACCATATCCCTTTGTTTGCGTGAGATTCTGAGTTACGAAAAGTGTCCGGAGGAGGTCATCCATCGCTGACCATCGCATCTCGGGACTTCGCGAAGAGAGAATGCCAAAGTCTAGTACTCCAACTCGTGAGGTCACAAGTAGCGAGAGGCGCTAGTACTTGGGCCCTAGCCAATGGTTACATATGGAGAACGCTGACCAGAAAGGGAGCCCTGCCATATCACCGTCTTGGGAAGTGGGAGTTGAAGAAGAGGAACCAAGGGTCTCCGACTCACGAATCGCGAAATGAAAATCACTTTTAATGACGGGCCCACAGTATCGCCGAAAGTGTTCCAGGTTGTCCGATCAAAAGAAGGGTACATGATGCATGATTAAGTTCTCTCGCCCCCTTCACACATCATGACTTTAGAGAGAAAGGATCAACCTCCTCCTAGCCTAGAGGCATGAAGCGTCGAAAGCGCCCAAAGGCGGGCCCACAATATCGAGGAGCAGTCTCAATCGTCCATCTAAAGGGGACACCTGGTGCGTGATTAGGCTCCCCGCCTTATCACCCATCGTGATTTCGAAGCACAAGAAGCAGCTCCCTCATATCCCTGATGCACGAAGTGACGAGAGCTTCCAGGGCCTTGGGCCCACAACATCACCGAAGTGGATTCAGGACCGTCAGATCTAGAGGGGCACGTGGTGCCAGATTAAGCCGCCTCGGCGTTTTTCTCATCGCGATTTCAAGAAGCAAGGATTAGCTCCTTCCCATTCGTGAACGCCGAGGGTGCCTTGGAGATAAGCATGCAGCCATATCCTGTGGTCATTTGGGAAAGAAAAGAGTTGCTCAGGAAGGGTTGAAGTCGTCATGTATGTTCACAGAAGGAATTACCGTGATCTCCAAGTGCCATTTGATCCAACCTCGGCCCTGGTTTTTTCTTGGAGTAAATGAAGGTGAGAAGGGGTGGTTGAAACCTCTCCTCATTCATTAAATGCGAGGAATGGAGGGTCTAGCAAGAGGACTGCTCGAGAGGGTCCTATGTACCCATATTTCCAGAGAAGCCATGTCGAGTTCTCGACTAGCCAGAGGAAGTTTGTACACGCTAGCTCGGCACTTAATGGCTCAACTACCCTCCTTACAGGAGCTATGCGCAGTTAAGGTGGTGCGTGAAGAAGGATTTCAGTACGAATTTGACTGAAAAGACACCGAGCCCTGGGTGACTGGGCATGCCTCTGTTAGGAAAATTTTCCTGAGTATATAGGCTCAGTTTTTGTATTTTGTAAGCATCGATGGTAGAGCGAAGCTCCCAATTGTAAAGTTTTAACATACACTCTAGTTCTCTGGTTATGCATTTGCATGTAAGATTTCTTGTTTGATGACAGAAAGTCTTCTCAATCCATCTAGTTTTCGTCTCATACTGATGGATTTCATGATTGATTGATTCACATGAATTATTGCAGTTGTGTTATGATAAAGGGTTTATTGTGGCACTATTGTATTCTCTGGTTTTTTGCGTTTGAATGTAAGAAGATCTCGTGTTTAAATGCATTCTCCTACAGTCTGTTAGGAACCTGATGTTAACAACAGACCTCTGCTTTCCTCTTATACAATTATTCCCCCTACTCACCCTTACTACAACTCACTGTCTGAAGTTATCTAAGACCTCACTGGCCCATGCATGCCTGGCCTAGTTTCAGAGTTAGAACCACATCGTTTTGAGTTAACTTCCATTTGATCACCCCATTAAACAAATCATGACATAAACTGATGGGTGTCGGGCTCTGCTCCTGCTGCAATCCAGGGGTGACTTACATTCTACGTGAATGACATGGAGGGTCAATTGTGAATGAGTTAAAAAAATGACGAAGGAAATTCTATGGTCAACTTGGGCAAACAAACAGCATGCGCTAGTAAAAAATCTAGGATGCAAAACTAAGCAAACAAGACCTTCTAATTCTGAAGTCACTAGTTGGTGATGAAATCCAACGTCTGAACGACGAGACAAGAAGGGGATAGGCTAGGGTGGAAAAGTTACATTGATGACCTGCTTAACAGACTTACACCCTAGTGCAAGCTCCCACACATAATCGTGGGTATACCCTCAAAGGAGCCTGAGTGAGTTTGGCCAACGTCGATTCCAGGTACCGTGAAGACTTGCCGCTTCAGAGTCACCTTGTGTAAGACCCTAAGAATATAGGCCACTAAGGTTACCAGCAACAACAATAAAGCCTGGGGGGATAGTCGACAGTCCGATGCACACACAAGGGCATGGTATCTAGCCTGAAATCAGCTTGAGAGGCTTCCACTCATCATTTTGGGTATACCTTCAAGTGACCCCCGTAATACGTGCAATATCTACACCAATATCAACAAAGCAAGGTGAGTAACTCTGTCAATATCAATGCGACCTTGGGTTTGACCCTTGTGTGAGAAGGGCTTCCCAGGACAAAATGTTGCAAATGGAATTTGACACTCCTTACCACAAGATGCTCTTGTGTGATTTGTGCTTTGGAGAGTGTATCTCTCTGCCTATTCCAAATCTCTATCCTAGCTAATGTTGGTGTAATAGAGTCCTAGAAAAGAGTTACTAGTTAAATTTTAAAAATTGTGCATTATTATTAAAGGCTATTGTTACTCAAAGGAGACGGAAATGAAACCAATGTTGTGTGAGACTCTGACCCAACAATGCATAGATAGGAATGAAAGATACCAATTTTATGTTCGATGAATCCTATTTACAAGGGGGAAAGAGGATATTTTTGGAACAATCTTGAACTATGATATACGATCTTCTTTGAAATGCAATATCAACGAATCATGAACAATGTCAATTCTCTATTCGTTCTATTTCAACAATTGAATGCCAATATTTTCGAAATAAAAAATTGCTTAAAAAGAAAAATGTTTTTTAATTTTCAAT
>SNQJ01S0044242.1:0-45309 GCA_010110895.2 Picea sitchensis
AATGAAGAGAGTAAGAATTTAATTAAAATCAGTGGATTTAAAATTGTAAAGAAGAATTTAATTGTTTAACTTGTGAAAGTGTAAAAGATATTAAATTATTAATAAAAAGGAAAAGAGGTTAATTTGTGCAATTGCCATTTTTGGCTCTAATAAAAAGGGAGAGAAGGGAATAATAAAAATTAGGAAACTAAGGAATGGAGGAAACATAATAAGGGAAAGAAAGGAACTTATGGTAAAAATCGAAGTCAACTTAGTAACGAATCTGCAATAAAGAACCTTCTAAATTGAACTAAATTAGCAACATCATTTTAGGGAAAGTATTTAAAACCTGTAAGGGAATCTAGGGACACCTAGGAGTAAAAATAGGAGTAACTCTAGGTGGGTGAGGGAAATACGACAATTTAATAAATTAAAGAAAATAGTTAATGGAGAAACGTGGGGGATGAACGACACTTGTACGAAAGATAATTTTAGAAGATTTTATTAAAACTTAAAGTAAATGAAATTTGGGGAAAGTGAGAAGTTATAAAAATCTATAAAAGAGAGGAAGGAAGAGGAAGAAGGGGATCGGCTATTAACGTAACGTTACACTGTCGGATTGTGACTTTACTGATTACTTGTGGGGAGTTTGGATTTCCATCTCAGATAGGAGTGGTAGCTCGGCCTTGCGAGGTGAGATGGGAACTAGACATACCACGTGGATAGTGTGTGTCCCCTTTGCGGCTCGGGGGGCTAAGGGGGAAGCAGAGTATCCCTAGCGTTGGCTAGGAGGTACCGGTGAGGTATCGACGGTCAGTGAGCGGGAGCGGCACAGAGCGCACAGACGTCATTTGAGGTAGGGTAAGAGGAAAAGGTATGCTCATTTATTTGGTAGAATAGAATGCATTAGGATTTATGATGTAGATCTGCCTGTTTATTGGAAAAGTAAACTGGTGTTAAATTTTATATAACGTTTGTTGTCTCTTCCATTTTCCTTCGACGAATCGCGAATGATAAATTTTATACAGTGCTTGCTGAAAATCCTAATTTCATCCAACGATTACTAAATGTTAAATTTTATATAACAAATTGTGGTACCTCTGGACTTAAATTCATGGTAGAGATGAGTTTAGCTGGCCTAGAGGCCACTCCTTGACAGATTTTAAATTTAACTGTGTAATTATTATTTACAGGTGAACTTGTTTCTGTTTGATTCATCATTTGATAATGGTCATTAATCTCTGCATCAAGGTCGATTTGTATGAAGGGTTTAGGCATGGAATTTCTACACTAAGTGTTAACTTAAGGAGTCTAGGAGAATCAAGTGTTGTCAACAGTCCGCAAAAGAAAATGAAATAATAAAAAATCTTAACGTTTTTTCTTTCTAGGAATGGCCCCAACCATGCATGCTAACGCCCCTGTCTAGAATCGCACCCAGCCATTTCAGAGGGTAGTTATTGTCTTCGCCTTTATGCCTTAGGCTCTTAGATATTATGAATTGGAGTTGTGTACAATCTGTTTCCTTTGCAAGGCACCAATTCAATTGTTCCCTAGTAACCACCCCTCTCCAACTCCGAGTTCTTTTGCGCATGTGTTAGGAACAAGGGCCCTCATGGAATTTTGGTAAAAGAAATCAAGTGTGGTCCTGCCCAAGTTTCAGTGATTCAGACGACTGTCCTTCCAGCAAACATATGCCCGCACAGTATTGGAGTGTTCCGGTTTATACCTTATCTTATTTGGGTAGATCCTTGTTCAACTGGAAGAGGGAACATGCATTCTCAGATTATCTGGTTAGATCTTTTTCTCTGTCTGATTTTTAGGGTAGTCTTCCCTCTCCCGTAATTGCAATGCTTTTGGATATGCGTGCAGTTTTTTTCCTGTCTATCTCAGAGGCTAGTGGTCGCAGCCTGATAGGAACAACGCGATGCTTGTGTTGGCTGCATCATCACACTAGTTGAGGTAGCGGTAGCACCAGGGTAGATGGGAATGAGCCGGTACACCTTAGCCCTCGGTAGCATCATCCTTAGTCAGTGTCACTGCTTTAGTAGTCACTTAGCAATAGCTTTTATTGTTTCTGCCTAGTATTAGCATGTTGGGACAATGATGTCATTTTTCCAGTGACCTTGGTGCTTATACGATTCTTTCAAGGCCTTCTTGGTCAAACTTAAATTGTTTAGTCGTAGATGTTCAGTCACATGTTTAGAAGTAAGTATAGTTTTAGCAGCCTTAGATTTGCATTTATCCATGCCTGATCTATGCTAGACAGTCACCTAAATTCTTGATAGTCGTAGCAGTATTGATAAATAGTCTTACCTCCTTTTTGACTGGTTAATACAACAGTTCTTCGAAAGGTCATTAAAGCGGATCTTCATTTTGATAGCAATTGCCTTTATGATTTAACCATTTCCCTTATATCAATTGTTTATTATAACATTTTTTAGCGTGTTTTAGAATAGTCCCCCTGGTGTAAAGCTCCGCCTATTTAACCTTTAAAACTCCGCAGGCTCAACGTCACAGCCTTCAACTTTATGCAATGATAACCACTATAGTAATCACCTCTTATTTCACGTTACTATTACCTGGCAGTGCCTTGTACTGAGGGCGCATGGCAGTAAACCCTTTTAAGCGCATGGCCTTAGTCTTTCGTAAATATTTTTGGGGGTCATGGCACTTACACTTCTTAGTCATTTCCCTTAATGAATGCATACAACTGTCACCTTGGTACTTTTAGTAAAGTTAGACTTCTTCTGTAAATTATTGGGTTAATAAATGTCTTATTGACGCTTTCTGCCTTGACTTAGTTAGTGTTGGTAGTGATATATTAATTGTTAGGTCATTTTTCATTACATGTCTTGTTATTAAATGCTTGTTATTAAAGGTCATTGGTTATTAAAGGTCATTTGTTATTAAATGTCTTGTTACTAATTGATAGTGTTTAATATCTAATTGATGGTAAAATTAATGGCTCATTTACATTTCAGACAAGCTGGTTAGACTAATGATTGATTAATTATATTTCTTTTTATTTATTAGCAAGTCGAAAATCAGATTTTCTTATTGATGTCCCTTTAACGTTGAATTAGATGGTACCTTGATGACACTTGAAATTTTAAAATTGCGCAAACGAAGGGGTTTTAAGACTACTCTAGATTGCATCTTAATGTCTTATTACATTTTAGACATGCTAAGTTGGGGCTCATGATAGATGATTAAAATGGACCGTAATCATTGACTAGCTTGACTCGACGATTGATCGGGAGATTGGCAAAGTCGTTTTTAGCTTGCGCTTCCTGTTGAGGGGGTGGTTGTTTATTATAAATTAATGTCTGTATTGGGTGGTAGAAACATTTAATGTGATGTTTTTTTTTCACTGTAAGGGTTCTAGATATTGAGTCATTAATTTTGGTTGCAATGGGATGTATGATTTTGTCCTTAGCTTAGTAGGCTTGGTTTGCTTGTGTCGAGCGGGATGTAGACACCTCCATGTTCCTCAGAATAGTCGCCAGCCCTGAGACCTTAAATGGTTAAAATCGATGGGAACCTGGGTTTGAGCGTTGCTTATGTGTCTTGGAGGTCCTAACCATTGCAGGGTAGGATGGGCGGCCAGTTAGTCTTTTTATTTTCGTCGGTTGATTATCGCTCATTGCTTCCTGATGCTTGATGTGCGTCTTGGGTCGTTATGTTGTTGTCACCATTTCATGCGACATGATTTTCGTCGCGTTTCTACACAGAGTCTAATGTATTTATCACCTTGTACACACGCACACAAAAAAATAAATATATATAAATAAAAATAAATAAATAAATTGCACTTGTTTGAGAGGTTGATGTCATGATGAATGGGAGGTTCGTTACAAGATCCATAACCGATACAACTCAATCTTAGAAGAGGAAGAGTGAGTCCCATATTGGCAAATAAGTGAAAGAGAGTCTGCATCAGGGTTTGAAAACCAATGCTTATAGGGTAAGGTACTCCCTCAAGTGACTATTGAACATGAATTTGACCAATCTAAGGAAATAGGGGTACCACTATCTGACAATAAGAAATTTAGCAAAACATCGATGCCCAATATATGGAAATTGAGCCGGTCAATTCCTCTACATGAGAAACACATGTAACATGTGTATCATCCAACATAGTGGGAAAAATAAAGTATACAGGTGAGAACCGAATTCATGTTTTGTGCAAATATAAGGTGTACCATGAACCTTCATATCTATGGTTGATTAGGATGATTGAATTACTTAAAAGACAAGAATTTGAAACTTAAGAAATGATTTGTTAGATATAGAAGAAAAACATCCAATTTGGGAAAATTGTTCGGGGTGGTAAATTTTGAAGCTCCAGTCCAAAGATGAAAGACCACAGTGAAAAGGGTGCAATTTCTACCATGAACAGGGTGTAGTTTCTACTTAGGATCTTCCTGACACTTAAAATCCAAAATACCCTTATCTTCCTTATCATTTGATGTGTCAACTTTGCATTGTTACATTGCATGTATATGCAGAGACTGATGAGTTATATACACACATGACTCTACAACCCATGGAAACTACAATTTGTAGATGCGGAGACTGATGAGATATATACACACACGAATCTGCAATCCATGAACAATTGCAATAAGGAGGAGATATTATGATCTAATATTTTCCTTATGTAAAGTGAATAACCAACATAATTCTTTTGCAAGATTTTGACTACAAGTGATACTAGCACAAGATTTTGACTGCAAGTGATACTAGCGCAACCACTTAAACCCGTGGCTGATAAAAACTAAGAGGCGATGTCAAAACCCCTCCCGCCATCATGAGGAACGCAAAAACACCCTCCACCATCAAGCCTCCCGCCATACTCTACTATAGCTTATATGTGGCAAGAAGGTTAATCAATAATTCTTGTTAATCAGGCTAAACAATGACATGCTTGAGGGGTATAATATATTAAATCTCCACCTTTCATTTGTGTACATATCGAGAATATTTCTCTATCATTAAATGTCAGAGGAACATTGCATATTTTATCAAGAATATTTTTCATTGAATATTTTTAATTAAAAGAGTGAATAATATGGAACTTTTCAATAGGTATGCCTATATACCTAACAAACATTGTTTTCTAGTGCAATGATGCATGTAACATTGTTGTTACAATTCTAGAAGGGATTCCATTCTAAGTTAATTTTCCTTTAGTTTATTTCAAAGAAACATACTAAAGTGAACATAGAAGGGATATCCATATCATTATTCAAACAACATTTAGCACGAGTCCACACATCTAGGGGTTAGAGGCAAAGGTATAGAGTTGCAGGTTTCATGAGAACATGCAACATATTCATCAAGGGAGAGATGAAGGATCACCTATATGATTTAACTTTCACCTATAATAACCTCTCTTTTTGCCACTCTAAACCACACAAAAATCCCTCTTTTTCTTATATGGTGGTCACTAGATAATAATTGGCTTAATAGATGTCTTGGATTTCATTTTGGCTATTTATTGTCTATAATTATGGTCGTTGTGAGTTTGATTTGTTGTTATTACCTTGTTATGGATTTTAGATTCTTTATCATTTTCTAAAGAGTGAATGAGTGTAGAAATAAGTTTCCTCATTATTTATGGTTGAGAATGAAACATTGCAAACTAAATCACCTGGTTAAAATTCAAATTCAAGTTCGACGACCTTGAAGTTCAACAAAAATTCGATAGTAAAAATTTCTATTGTAAAATTCGGGAATAAATTTGACAAACTACAAAATTTAAAAATTTAAAAATATATGAATAGAATAAAGATAAAAATGAAAAATATATATTTTAAACACATGATAGAAATTAAAATAGCATACTAACATGATTAAAGAGGTATTTCAAGAACACATAATCTTCTTCAAAACTTAAAAACTTGTTCAAGAAACATAACATTCAAAACATGAACATTCGATTAAAAATTGTTGCACAATTGAGCATCCAAAAAGAAAACTAGAATGGGAACATAAGATTTATTCTCGATGTTCCCGTGGCCTACTTACGTCAAAAATCTCTATATCATCAAGAGCACTTGGGGTAGTGAAACCACTAGAAGCATGCTCACCACTAGATTTAGGACTAGCTCTATCACTCTCAATGTCAAGATCATCTTCATCGCCTAATGCATATGGAACCGGATTGAAACATGGGGTAGAAACATTGGATGAGTCTTTAGCCACATTGTTTAAGGAAAACTGCAAGTTGCTACAAACATAAACACGATCTTCTAATTTTCCATATAACAATTTTTTTCTCTTCTTGGAGTGAATATGGTCGAAGGCACTCCAATTCCTTTCACATGTTGATGCACTTGATCCTTGGCTCAAGATATGAATTGAAAACTTTTACAATTCTAGGGCCCATGATCCATAAAAATCCCACCATACCGATGGAGAACTTACGACTCTATCATACTTTGCTTGTTTAGTCCCAAATAGCCCTTCTTCTAGCCAATATGCCCTAAGCTGTGATTTAACCCAGGCTACAATTGATGGATCTGCATATAGCTTGTCAATGGCCTCATAAAGTCCACTCATGACTTCTTCATCTTGATTTCTTGATACCCAAAATAATCTAGTGTCCAAATAACATGTTGTTGCGTGTAAAGGACTATGCATCATCTTCCATCTTCGACCAATTACCTCCCAAATCTCTTGGTAATCAGCTTCCACATTATCAAAAGAAATTCTAATGGCTTCCTTGCAACGATCCATTCCATCATAAACAAAACCCATAGAAGGTTTTCCACCATCAACCATATGAAGCATATCAACAATTGGACCACACATTTTTAACAATTTTTCATCATTTTTCCAAAAGTTGTTTCCTAGAATTATTTCTTCTACATTCTCTCCCTTTTATTCTCTTGAAAGGTGAGATATGTCCCACTTAACATTGTTGAAAATAGTTGTTAATATTATTTTTCAACAACTCTTTTTAGAGTAATGTAAAATTTGGCAAACCTTGTCTCACAAGGCCTCAACAACTCTCTAGTTGCATTTCTTCTATGTATGCTCAATGTGAGACAATGGTTAATGACAAAGTTTTCAACTTCTCTTGCTATTCGAATTGTCTCATTTATCCATGGAAATTTTCTAATTCATGTAGCAATAGATCCAAGAAATGAGCTGCAAAAGGGGTCCAATAAATGGTCTTATACTTCTCCATAAGCATGTTTACTGCACTGACACAACTATTGAAAGTTTTCTATGTTTTTCTAACCATAGACAATGTCACATCATTGTCACCCAACCATAGGAATTCACATATTCCACCCCGAGTACACTAACCTTTACTTAAAATAATTCTGGCAATCCCACTCCAAAACCAACAGATAAAACCTAGCTGCTAACTGCAGCAACAACTCAAGACAGGTAGACCGCTCCTTCTTCAATGGTAGAGCACAAGAGAGAGAGTCTCCATATCCATAGAATAAGTTCCATACATAATTGCAGTAATAGCAACTACAATACTCTCTCAACCTTGTGCCATACGTAGCAAGAATATCACCAAGAGTTTCACCAAGCATGTCACCAATAAAATCACCAAGAGAATCAGTTGATGGTCCTAGAGAGAGACCAAGAACAAGACATGACCATACACCCTTATTCCTCCTTGCAACGACAATTTCAATTGCAATTGTATCTCTCCACAGGACTCGTGTTCTAACTGGGTATAAAAATGAGTTAAAAAAAAATATTTATATTAACTTGTCCAGTGACTATTCGTTGGGCCGACCTAACTTTCTGGTAATTATATTTTATGTTTATCTTTTTCCTGTGGAGCCGACTTATCTTTCTTGAAGACAATATTCTAATATTGTTTATTCTGCTAGGATGATTGTCTTCTAGGGTTTCCACACATATGTTTAATGGTTTACTTGCTTATGGAATATTCTATTCTAAGTCATAGGTTACACGTGGAGGTTAATACCTCCCACAACTACCAAAACATCAACAATCCCTCTTAGCTAGGGAGGTATTAACTAAAACACATACATCCATCTCACATGGCATGGGAAAGAATCACATGGTTTTGCAGGTAGCATCACCATAACCACACAAGCTATCATATGATCAAACATATCATGTACCACCATCATAGTTGCACATTATCCATCTAGCTAAAGAATACCCCCAACACTATTGGTTGGCCCTCCAGCTAGTAACTTTTGATGCTAATTATTGAGACTCTAATTGGGAGTCATTTCTGACACTACAGGTTGGGATCTAGTTCATAGATAGCTAGTAACTTGTCAGCTCACACAAAATCTAACTTAATATTTTAATACTCCCTCTTAACATGGAAGATAGTCCTCTTGGCACAATCATCATCACTAATTATTCACACCTCATCCATTGTCTTGTCAAATTTCATGAATCCATACATCATAATAAGTTATGCACTTCCATTGGAGTAGTGTACTGACCTTTGTTGGAGTAGCATACCAACCTGTGCTAGGGTAACATACCATCATATGTTGGAGTAGCATACTAACCTGCATTTGGGTAGCATACCATCCTGCACTGGAGTAACATACCAACCTTTGTTGGTGATCTAAAAATTATCCATAGAAGACTAAGGACAACTCATAACTTGCAGAAGCAACCCAGGAAGCTCAAAATGGCCTAAGCAGGCAAAGAAAGGGAAAAAATAAAAATTCCTCAAAACTCAATGAAAGTGGAATCATAATGAAGATCACATCACAATATTTCCAACAACACAAATGGCTTGTCAAATAGAGTTACAAATCCAAATATATTTGTGGTCAAAGTTTGGTCAACCTAGCCTAGTCAATAGGGGATGAGTCCACATCTGTATTGTTGACGTCAGCATCCATACAACATACATGGAACACAAGAGGCTACATGTGCCATGTTGACATCAACATGATGTCAACATGGTGATGTGGCAACACTAGAGGCTGCCACATGTCACTCATTTTTGTCATTTTTGGCTCATTTTGTGGACCAGTAAAAATGTGCCACATGGTAGTCTGTACAGCCATGTGAAGACCATATGCTAATGTGGAAGGTGACGTGGAAGGATGATGTAGCAGTGGAGGTGGCAGACCGTATGTTGACATGGCAGGTGATTGTACAGTTGGTTGGCATGGTCGAATGGTTGGTTTCCATGTGGCCCAGTCATGGGCTACCACGTGACAGTGCAAAAATGCCCAATGAGGGCTCGAGAACGAAATTCCAAAAATAAAAAAAGGATTGGCAGGTCTGCCAAATATAGCGACCAATGGTCATATATAAACCAATTATAATATTGGTAGAACTGCCATGTATTAATATATATATGATTTATAACCAACTACCCAAAAGGGAGGCCTCTGACTTGACCCCGAAACCTCCCTCTTTATCTAGGCCTTAACAAATGCTCTGCCAAACACTAGGACAAATGACCTATGTTGTTTAGAATGCCCAAAATATTACTTAAATTTTGAATTTTCCAAGTGTTGAAGGGGGAGGCATGTGAGGGTATGTCCGACACACTTTACAAGGAATTTTCTTGGTATCAATTGCAGGTTGTAGAGCACAAAAACTGAGACATATTTTCTCTTGGGCGTGGGAGTGTCAGAGTCAGATTGAGGTGTGGAGAGAGTCATTTTTGGGTAATTTGATGCCACAAATTCAATGGTGTTGTTTGTTTTCTGATTTGAGTAAATATTATATAGCTTGATTCCAGAATGAGGTATAATTATGTATTTTTCCAAATTATTTTGCTCAGTTAATAGAAAGTCCTACCCGTTTGAGAGCAAGACCCCAAGATGTAGTCCACTAGGGACAAACCCCGTTATTAAGTTTTTGTGTTCAAATTTGATTCTTATGTCTCTTCATTATTGATCTTTTCCTTCTTTAATGGTGTACTTTAATTTATGCTCATTTAATGCAATTATTTATAAGTCACTTCGATGAAAAGATCTCAGATCAGCTCAGGTAACATACCAACTTGCATTAGAGTAGCATACCAACCTACGTTGGGGTAACATACCAACCTATTTTTGAGTAGCATACGAACCTGTGTTGGGGTAACATACCATCCTGTGTTGGAGTAGCATACCAACCGTTGTTGGGGTAACATACCAGCCTGTGTTGGAGTAGCATACCAACCTGCACTGGGGTAACATACCATCCTATGTTGGAGTAGCATACGAACCTACGATGGGGTAACATATCAGCCTGTGTTGGAGTAGCATACCAACCTGTGTTGGGGTAACATACCAGCATGCGTTGAAGTATCATACCAACCTGGACTAGGGTATCTACCACTACTAGGGATTGCCTTACTTCCCACTACTGGGGAAAACATTGATTCTCACTATTGGAGAAAAATATTTGGACCACTCCAAGATTGTCCTTGACAGAGGCTTTCTCAACATATCTGGTACCTGTTGTTCGGTAGAAATATATTGGAGCAAGTGTCTCGTCATATTCTTCATCCTCTTGCTGGGAGAATCCTCTGGACACAAATAGGACTTTGTACATTTCTAAGATATTTGTCTGCAACATGCTTGATCTTGTGGATCAATTTGGAAGTCACCACTGCCTTCTCTTCTGGTCTCAGAACCAAGGAAAATATCTATATCTCAGTCTTTCTGACTGTATTTCTCCTCGATCACTTTAGAAAAGTCTATTCAAGCAAGAGAATATTCCCATAAGATATCATATCTCCTTAAAGCCTCTGAAGCTTCGGTCTAGCCTTCTCAACCCATGCCATCTATCTGTTAGTTTCAAAAGATGTCTCTCTCTTCCATATGAATTTGAAATTATTTGAGTGTCCATTCTCCATCTGAAGCTTGACTTCCTATGATTTTTTATAATATTAAGATCCATATGCTCCTCATGATATGTCTCTTCAATTTTTCATCTTGCAAGGTTTCATGGGACTACGTTGGTCTCTTCCTGGTTACTACAATGATTCGGGGTAGGCCCTTCTTGCTATACTAACTCTTCCTATTGATCTAAAAAGTAATCGCCTGCACTAGAGGGATTTGTTTAGTCATATTTTGAGCCTTCTTCTCCTTACAATCAATCGATATATGAGATACTATGTATCTCAAAAAAGTACCCTGCTTCATCTTCTTCTTCTTTGGTACATGGATGTATATGGTTGTGTATACAAATTCTTATGTGGATAATCTTCTCCATGTCTCAAATTAGAGATCATCTAATATGTTGTCTCCTATAACCATCGCTATAGCTTCCCTCTGATTTATCACCTATGACCTCCCTGAAACAATGACAAAAAAGGGAAAAATAGTAGAAAAGAATATTACTCTTATAATAATAAAAACAAGAATTAGAACAATAATCATAGTATCTCCTTCTTAGAGCTATTTCTTGTGACCTTCCTAGAATAGGAACCAAAATACAATAATAAGAAATAGGAACAACACTCTTCTAGTGTTGTGATCAATCATTCCTCCATGGAACAAGAAAACAAGAACAAAAGTGTAATAGCATTTTAATAAGAACATATCTATGTGAACAAGAATAAAAAGGAAATCTCATGGTAATCATCATATTATTACCAAGGTGACCTTCCTGGAAGAAAAACAAGAAGTATCTCCTAGAGGAGATATTATTTCATCTTGTGACTAGGTACAATAAGCATTTATATCAATAGTACTCACATCGTGCCATGTATTCATTATATCTATAAGTAATAAAACCTTTCAAGGGTTGTTGTCACAACTAGTAATGTAGCAATTATCAAACTTGATATGTGCAAATTGGAAACTTATTAATTTAATCAATCAAACATAGAATGTGGAGTCTTATCTTCAAGAACGAGTGTTTTTTTATTTTATTATGAGTCTCCTTCACTCAATATGAAAAGTATTCTCTTCAACATGTCCCTTGTAGTTAATACACTATGTTTTCTTGATAGAAATAAGAGTTAGAGAATACAATTAAAAACAACTCAAAAATCTCAACCTTAATCAATATAATACTTTGACTAGAGTCAACTTATAACTTTATGATGCAGGAGCATCGCCTTCAAAGTAAAAAACGCAAGTGTGGAGGCAAACGAATGACATATCATCATGATAGAGTTTCAAATCAAAAATTAAATCAGAATTAAATCGAGTTGTTGAGATATTTTTGAAAGAAACATTTTTAAATATTTCGTGTTTGTAAGGTCATGAAGGAATGTAAGGGGTTGCAGATATTGAGTGTTGACTCTTATCTTGCAATAACTTCTAGTTATTGTAATAGGACAAAGTAGGTAATCGCTAAGAGTTTGATAGGATAGGTTATAGACAGGATAACGAGATCTCGTGGAGCCAATCCTTAGATAGTTTTTTTTTTGTATTGTAATAGACATAATATGAGATTATGAGGATAGAGAGACGGAGATAGAGATCAATAGAACATAGTAGAGTAGAAGAAATACTATGTAATTCTTTTTCATGAATGAATAGAACAGACAAAATTGTCCCAAATCCTTGGATTATGTTGATCTTAATGTGTGATTGAATGAATGTTACATTCTGTATGTGGTCTTTAGTTTATTTCATTCATGTATGTTTTTTTGAGAGGTTGATTGTATGAGTTCATGATGAAAATGGATGAGTTTCAATTGTTTCTCTTCTGACACTCGTATGCAAGGTGTGCATCTCAAACACAAAGAGTGCGTCGATTGAGTCTAAGAGTGACTCAGAGAAGCTTAGGGAGAAAAAAGGAAACTTATACTAGGTGAAAGGTGTGCATAACTTCAAAGAGAGAACAAGTGTCAAAGAACCCGAAACAGAGGAACGCCAGGTGGGCGAGAAGAATTTATATCCAAGAAATCCTTCGATCTAAGTTATCGAAATCCTGAGAACACAAGGTGTGCGTGGGAAATCGAAATCCCTTTAAGGACAAATCTTAGAAGGGATAAAAGTTTTCATAAGTGTTAACGATATCCAAGAGTCGAACTTGTAAGAGGAGAAAAGGTTCAAAACCTTTTAACACTTAGAAAATATTCTAAGTCAGAGAGAGATTAGAAACTCAGGAGGAGGAGCAATAGTGGTCGTTGGATCACAGTGCAATAGATCAACATTCGTCTGATCAGAGTAAGGTGCATGAGACTTAGTGCTTCTCAAACTCAGGAGATAGAATTCACCAAGGGTTGAGAACTGAGATTTTTGAAGCCCGAAGAGCTGAAAACCCGAAGTAGAATCTCAGTCGTCCGATTGGAGGAATAGATCTAAGATGTCAGATTGTTCGGGGTAAACTTCAAGCGTCAGATTGTCAGAGTGGATCTGATCCATCAGATACCATGGGTCCAAAAGGAGGAAAGTTTGAAACTTGATATTTTCGATGTGCGGAGAGCTGAGGAGTCGGAGAAAATATGGATTGTTAGATCCAGGAAGATACTTGTCAGCGGGTTGTGAGATCCAGAGGAAGGAAAAGTCGAAGGGTTGAAATGTATGAAGCCCAAATAGCCAAAGAGTCGAGAGTCTTCTATATGCATGGGGACACTTTTCAACAAATTGAGATCTTCGAGTAAACTGTAGTGGGGTTTCAGTTGATATCTGAGATTGTCGAAACCCGAATATCTGAAGTGAATCTGGACCGATAGAGCTAAGGGAGATGTGGCATGAATCCGTGAACTTTGGGTGAAGTCCTGAAGTGATTCAGAGAAATAGGATTTAAGAGAGATGTGGCATAAATCCATGTACTCCGGGTAAAGACCCGAAGTAATCCTCGACCGTCAGATCAAGTGGACACACCTCAGTGGATTATAGACTTCAGATAAAAGGCATTGGGAATAAGGGTGAAGTTTGAGATTTGAGATCTCAGAAATCTGAAGACCTGAAGGAGATCTCGACCATCGATCGAGAAGGGGGTAACATGACCATTGATCTAAATTGAAAGGTCAAACACCTGACGCGGAAGTAGGATCGTTGATTGATGAGGATAGATGTCTATAGATCATTAGATCTGGTTGGTTGAAGTACAGAGGAAAGTGAGGTTTTAGATTTCAAACGTCCGAAGTCCGGAATCGCGAAGAGATCACGACCATTGATAAAAAAAGGGGTAGATCTAGTCCGTAGATTTGAAAAGAGTAGATCTGAACTGTCAGTTCAGACAGTATCGTCAAGATCATGAGATCGACCATCTCGTAGCATTGCGGGGAAAAAATTTGTGAGGTCTTTAAAACATTGAGGGCAGGTCGCAATACATAATGTGGTTTTTCCAAGGGGACACATGGAGGTTCGAGGAGAATTGCAGGCCAAAAAGAAGTTTGATCCCAAACCACTATTGGTCACACCTGCAATCGCGTGGCCACAAGAAGGAGTCACACAAGGTCATATCAAAGGGGGCTTAGATGAAAAGAATCTAACGCTCAGTACTTTGAGATTTCTCAACAAAGCGAAAGTGAAGGTTGTGGGTGCTATCATACCTGCACCAAGGAGCCAAAAGGGCTCTTGTCTAGATACAGAAGGAGACCCTTAAGGTTTCAGAGAGTCATTCGAATCAAGAATCAAAGATCCTTGACCGAGAGGGCGTGCAACCCTACGTGGGAGTAGGGGGGATGCATCAGGTGGTATCATAGATTATATTGAGCTTGTTTGCAGAAAACAAGAAAAGGAGAAAGGAGGTAAGTTTGTATCAATTGTGGTATCAAGAATTTGATTTATGTTTGTAGGTGATGCAGTGGAATCACGCCACCCAAAAGGTGTAGAGCGAATGTAGAAATGGAAGAAGAAATGAGGCGACTCCGAATGACACTGGACGCCATGGAAACAACGTAGAGAAAAGTGTTAGACATTGGAGATATCAGTGAAGCTGAGAGTGAAGAAGAAGAGGTCGAAGAAAATGTAGCAGAGGATCCTAGACAAGATCCCTTAACAAAAGTTGTTTCAAAGATAGGAGCCAGAGCAAGAATACAGGTACCAATGTATGAAGGAAATTTATAAGTTTAATAATTGTTAGATTGGGTACGTGCTATGGACAAATACTTTGATTATGAATATATCGAAGAAGACAAGATGGTGAAGCATGTAGTGACAAGAATGAAAGTTCATGTAGCGCTATGGTGGGATGACTTGCAAGCTGAACGAAGGAGCAATGGTAAGAAAAATATTAAAAAGTTGGGATAGGATGGTAGCTAAGATGAAAGACAAATTTATCCCAAAGGATTACCAAATGAATTCGTTCAGGAGATTGTAGAGCTTGAGATAGAAGAGCTTATCAGTGAAGGAGTACACTGAGGAATTTTATAGACTGAACATCAGGGATGGAAAGAAAGAAAATGAGGATGAAAAGACAACCAGATATATCAATGGGCTGAGATATGAAATACAAGAGGAAATCATCATGATGTTTGTCAGTAAATTCGAGGATGCTTATCAAGCAACCTTGAAAGTTGAAGAAAAAATGGCCAAAAAGCAAAGCCAATGAAACAGGGGAGGAAATTAAAGAAGATGTAAAGGAACCAGCAGAGAGAAGTTCCATAAGTTGAAGCATGAAGGTGACAAACAACATAGTCACCATGAGAAAGGTGGAAGTTCTAATAAGGACAACATGGAGGAAGACTCTCTTTTTCCAGAGGAAGAGGAAGAGGAAGAGCCAGAGGAGGTGAAGTTAGATGCTATACATATTTAAAATCAGGGCACAAGTCTTGGGAATGTCCCAAGAGAAAGAAAGAAGGAGGAAGTGAATCACACATTGCTGACAAACAGATGGATGTGGAAGCAGAAGCAACAAAAGGAAGAAAGAACCTCATGATGAGGAAGATTCTTCTTAAACCAAAGAAGGAACCAGAGGAACCAGTTCAACGAACAAGTCTGTTCTGAACTGCTTGCAAGGTGAAAGACATAGTTTGCAAGGTGATCATAGATAGTGGGAGGACTGACAATCTATTATCCATAGAGATGGTGGAGAAGCTGGAATTGAAGACAACTGCACATCCAAATGCATGCAAGGTATCATGGTTGAAAACAGTACATCAAGTAATAGTAAGTCAACAATTCCAAGTTGAATTTAAAATAGGAGGTTATAGGGATGAATTATCATGTGATGTAATTCCTATGGATGTCTGTCATATTTTATTGGGGAGACCATGGCAGTTTGACAGAAAATTTATTCATGATGGAAGAAAGAATACTTATACCCTATAAAATAATGGTAGGACACATATGTTGTTACCAATAGTATACAAAGAGAAAAAGATGGAAGCTAGTTCAGCATACTTCTCATGACTGGGAAGGAACTCTTAAATGAATCCAAGAAGGAGAAATAAATGCAGTTTTCTATAGTGAGGAAGCCTAGATTTATCCTTACGAATACTTATGTGGAAGATTCTCTTGAAGAAATCCAGGAACTATTAGAAAAAATTTCCGACATAGTAGTGGATGAGTTACCACACTCATTGCCACCCATTAGAAGTATAAGCCATCATATTGACCTTATTCTAGGAGCTAGTTTACCAAACAAAGCATCTTATAGGTTGACACCTAGAGACAATGAGGAACTCAAAAATCAAGTCCAAGAGTAGTTGGATAAAGGTTTAGTCAGGGAAAGCCTAACCCCATGCACAGTACTAATTGTGTTAAGTCCAAAGAAGTATGGAGTATGGATAATGTGTACAAATTCTCGAGCCATCAACAAGATAACCATTAGGTACATATTTTGTTTCTCGAGGATGGATGATTTGATGGGTTGTTTAAGTGGAGCAAGCTATTTTTCCAATATATACTTGAAGAGTGGATATCATCAAATAAGGATGAGAGAGGGATATGTATGGAAAACAACATTCAAGACAAATGAAAGATTGTTTGAATGGCTGGTCATGCCATTTAGATTGAAAAATGCACCAAGCACATTTATGATATTGATGAATGAAGTATTGAAAGACTTCATAGGAAAAATTGTCATAGTATATCTGGATGACATACTAATCTTCAGTAAGACAAAGCGATAACACTTAAGACATATGACATCAGTGATGGAAAAGTTGTAGCAAGAGAAATTGCTGATAAATCTGAAGAAAAGTTCTGTTATGAAGACATAACTCATATATTTGGTTTTTGTGATCTCTTCAAATGAATTGAAGATGGATCCATAAAAGGTGAGAGAAATCAAAGAATGGCCATCACCAAGCATCATATTTGAGGTAAGACGTTTTCATGGATTAGCAAGTTTTTATAGAAAGTTTATCAGAAATTTTAGTGGTATATGTGCACCCATGCTGGACACTGTGAAGAAGAAGCACATGTCCTTTATTTGGACAAAAAGGATGCTGAAAAAAGTTTCAAAGTGTTGAAGGAGAAGATCACAGAACAACCAATTCTGGTCTTACAAAATTTTGGAAAAAATTTTCAAGTAAAATGTGATGCAAGTGGATTATGTATTGGAGCAGTCATGAATCTGGATAATAGGCCAGTTTCTTATTTCAGTGAGAAGTTGAATGACACCAAGAAGAATTATTCCACCTATGAAAAAGAATTTTATGTAGTGATTCAAGATTTGAAGAAGTGGAGACACTATCAAATACCTAAAGAATTTGTCTTGTACAGTGATAATCAAGCTTTGCAATGTATTACTAGGAAAGAAAAGTTGAATCAGAGACATGGTAAATGGGTAGAATTTATGAAAATTTTTACTTTTGTTATTAAACATAGTGCTATAACTACTAACAAAGTTGCAGATGCTTTGATAACGAGGAGTTTGATTGTACAGGAATTCCAAGTGGAGACCTTAAGGTTTGAACACCTCAAGGAAATGTATAAATAAGATGAAGATTTTAAGGAAGCTTATGAGGCATGCAAGAATCCTTTATTGGGAGACATAATCTCATGGACTCAATATTTGATCCACGATGGATTATTGTTGAAGGGAAGCCAATTTTTCATACCGAATTTCTCAATGAGAGATAAACTGATGAAGGAGAAACACAATGGAGGTTTAGCTGGACACTTTGGTCACGTTAAGACATTTTCACAGCTGAGTAATTTGTATTATTGGTCGAGCATGAGGGTAGAGGTGAAAAGGTTTGTGAAAAAATGAAAAATTTGTCAATATGCAAAAGGAAGGCAACAAAATGTTGGTTTGTATTAGTCATTACCAATTCCAGAAAGGTCGCGGGATGCAATCATTATGGATTTTGTTTTGGGATTTCCAAGAACTCAAAAAGGGAGAGATTCCATATTTATTGTGGTGGACAGATTTTCAAAAATGGCACATTTCATACCATTCTAGAAGAAAAACGATGCTACACACAAAGCCAATTTGTTTTTCAGATAAGTAGTGAGACTACATGGATTGTCGAGGAGAATAGTCTTAGACAGGGACACCAAATTCGTCGGACAATTTTGGAGGAATGTATGGAAGAAGCTGTGGAAATTTTTTTCCTTTAGTTCAACATATCACCCTCAAATAGATGGACATACTGAATTAGTAAACATGAGCCTAGGAAACTTGTTTAGAAGTTTAGTTACTGATAAAGGCCATCAATGGGATCAGATTCAGGCACAAGTAGAATTTTCATTCAACAATTCAGTGAACAGAAGAACGGGGAAAATTCCATTTGAAATTGTGTATGGTATACAACCAAGAGGGATTTTAGAATTGAGAGATATGAATCAATATGAGTTCACAAGTGCTGGAGCAGAGGATTTTTCAACATAGATGCAAAAAATCCATGATAGGTTCAAAGAACAACTACAGAACAACAACCAGAAATATAAGAACAAAGTTGATAAAAATAGGAGAGAAGTTCAATTTGAAGTTGGAGTTGAAGTTTTAGCTCATTTGAGAAAAGAAAGGTTTCAAAGGGGAACATATAACAAGTTGAATATGAAGAAGATAGAACCATGCAGTATTCTCAGAAAATTCACATCCAATTCTTATGAAATTAAGTTGCCAGACAATGTTGGGATATCACCGATATTCAATGTTGTAGACCTGTATCCTTACAGGAGAGATGAGGAAGGAGAATCAGATGATCAAAAATAATTTCAGTGGGAAGAACAATTTCCCACAACAAAAAAAGCTCAGATGGAGAAAAAAGTTGAACAATGGGATGGAAAAAAGACCAGGAGAAAGACATATCTTGAATCCGTAGTGAAGTGGAAAGATCATCCAATGGAAGATGCAAGTTGGGTCACAAAACCTGATATTTTGAAACAAGGAAATATAATTCAGGAGATCATGGATAGGAGTCCATTAAAATTTTAACCAGAGGAGTATGATGCAGGAGCATCACCTTCAAAGTAAAAAATGCAAGCATAGAGGCAAAGGAAGGACATCTCAGCATGACAAAGTTTCAAATAAGAAATTAACTCAGAATTGAATCGCGTTGTTGAGATATTTTTGAAAGATGTTTTTTCAAATATGTTGTGTTTGTAAAGTCATGAAGGAATGTAAGGGGTTACAGATATTGAGTGTGGAATCTTATCTGGCAATAATTGTTAGTTATTGTAATTAGACAAAGTAGGTAAACACTAAGAGTTTGATAGGATAGGTTACAAACAGGACAATGAGAGCTCGTGGAGCCAGTACTTAGATAGTTTGTTGTTGTATTATAATAGACAGAATATGATATTATGAGGATAGAGAGAAGGAGTTAGAGATCAGTAGAACATAGTAGAGTAGAAGAAATACTATGTAATTTTTTTTCATGAATGAATAGAACAGACAAAATTGTCCCAAATCCTTGGATTATGTTGATCTTAATGTGTGATTGAATGAATGTTACATTCTGTATGTGTTCTTTAGTTTATTTATTTCATGTATGATTGTTCGAGAGTTTGATTGTATGAGTTTGTGATGAAACTGGATTAGTTTAAATTGTTTATGTTCTAACACTCATATGAAAGGTGTGCATCTTGAATGCAAAGAGTGCGTTGATTGAGTCTCATGGTGACTTAGAGAAGCTCAGGGAGAACAAAGGAAACTTAGACTAGGTGCAAGGTGTGAACAACATCAAAGAGTGACCAAGCATCGAAGAAACCGAAACAGAGGAATGCTAGGTGGGTGAGAAGAATTTATTTCCAAGAAATACTTCAATCTGAGTTATCAAAATCTCGAGAACACATGATGTGTGTGGGAAATAGAAAAACCTTTAAGGACAAAGCTCAGAAGGAATAGCACTTTTCATAAGTGTTAACGATATCCAAGAGTCGGACTTGTAGGAGGAGGAAAGGTTCGAAACCTTTGAACACTTATAAAATATTCTAAGTCAGAGAGAGATCCGAAGCTCAGGAGGAGGAGAGACAATGGTCATTGGATCATAGTGCAATGGATCAATAGTCGTCTGACTAGAGTAAGTTGCACAAGCCTTAGTGCTTCTCACACTCAGGAGAGAGAATTCACCAAGGGTTGAGAACTGATATTTTCAAAGCCCGAAGAGCCGAAAACATGAAGTAGAATCTCAATCGTTCGATCGTAGGAATAGATGTAAGACACCAGATTGTTTTGGGTAAAATGAAAGCCTAGAATCGCTAGAGTGGATCTGAGCTGTCAGATACCATGGGTACAGGAGGAGGCAAGTTTGAAACCTGATATTTCCTAAGTGCTGAGAGCCGAAGGGCTGGAGCGAATCTTGACCATTATATCCAGGAGGATACGTGTCGACAGGTCATGGGATCTAGAGGAAGGAAAAGGTGAAGGGTTGAAACATTCGAAGCCTGAAGATCTAAGATTCATTGATCTGCATAGGGACATTTTTCAACAAATCAAGAGCTCCACGTAAACTGTAGTGGGGTTTCAGTTGATATCTGATATTGTCAAAACTCAAAGATCCGAAGTGAATATGGATGGATAGATCTAAGGGAGATGTGGCCTAAATCCGTGAACTCTGGGTGAAGTCCTGAAGTGATTCATAGCCATAGCATTTAAGAGAGACATGGCATAAATCCATGTACTATGGTTAAAGATATGAAGTAATACTCGACCGTCAGATCAAGTGGACACACGTCAGTGGATTATAGCCTTCAGATAAAAGGCATTGAGAATAAGGGTGAAGTTTTAGATTTGAGATCTCAGAAGTCCGAAGACTCGAAGGAGATCTCAACCCTCGATCGAGAAGGGGGTGACAGGATCGTTGATCTGAGTTGAAAGGTCAAACACCCAAAGCAGAAGTAGGACCGTTGATTGATTAGGACAAATTTCTACATATCGTCAACTCCGAAAGGTTTAAGTATAGAGGAAAGAGAGGTTTGAGATTTAAAACATCTGAAGTCTATAATTACGAAGAGATCTTGACCATTGATAAAAAAAATGGCAGATTGGATCCATAGATTTGAAAAGCATAGATCTGAATCGTCAGTTCAGACAATATCTTCAAGATCGCGAGATTGATAATCTCGTAGCATTGCGAGGACAAAAGTTGAAAGGACTTTAAAACATTGAGGGTGGACCGCAATCCATACCATGGTTTTGCCAAGGGGACACGTGGAGGTTCGAGGAGAATTGCGGGCCGAAAAGTAGTTTGATCCCAAACCTCTATTGGTTGTGCCCACAATTGCATGGTCATAAGAAGGCATCACCCAAGTTCATATCAAAGGGCGCTTAGCTGAAAAAGAGCTAACATTCAGTAGTATGATATTTCACAGCAGATAGAAAGAGAAGGTCGCGGGTGCTACCAGACCTACACCAAGGAGACGAAAGGGCCTACGTTTAGATATAGAAGGAGATCATTATGGTTTCATAGAGTCATTCATCTCAAGAATCAGAGATCCTTGACTGGGAGGTCATGCAGCCCTACGGGGGAGTACGAGGGTTGCATCACTTTAACATTGAATAAAGGTTACTATAACTTCAATAAATCAAAATACAACTAAATGTTCATAAGATTACAATAATGACATAACAACTAGAGGCATTTGAAAAAAATCGAACCTAGAGTGATTTCCTCCTCTGAATGTGTTGGATCTGAGATCGCTCTAGATCTACAATTGTAAGAGATTTGTTCTCCTGCAATCACACTCAAAATAGTGATACAATTTAAATATATTAGGTACAGACCTCCAACAGCATCGACAGGTAGTGGCAGTGGGCACCATCCGGAAGTAGTGGAAAGAAATGATGAACCTTCAAACTTCAAAGATTCTCCAACTTGTAACCTAAAGGTAGTTCGAGATTTTCTAGGGTAAGGAGCACTAGGAAAACCAAAAATTAGTCCCAACACTTCACAAAAACTTTCACTACAACTGGTACTGCAACTGATGCTGCAATTGGCACTGCAACTAGTGTTGCAACTAACACTGCAAAATGGTGCTACAACTGGCACGAAGAAACTACCATGAAGGAACTGGCACAAAGGAACTGACACTGCAACGACAACTGGCACTATAGACCTAGGGTTTTATGAGGAAAACCTAGTTTCTCAACTTCAGAAATTTGCATTTCTGATCTAGGGAAGAGATGTGCCCTACATTGGTGACCTCCTTAGTGAGTTCAGTAAGTGCTCAATGAGCTTGAAAATGGGGGAAACTGAGGATATTCCTTCCAGTTGTTAGACTGTTACGAAGGAAAGCAACTCTAAAACTTTGTTGAAATTTTGGTATGCTCATTTAATCATATACAATGTCACATCATTGTCACCCAATCATAGGCATTCACATATGGCACCCCTGAGCACACTAACCTTTACTTAGAATAATTCAATAAATCCTACTCTAGAACCAACAAATAAACACTGTGACGCAGTCGCACCCTCACTGGCACGTCCGCTCTCACAAGATCTTCTTCTTCCTCTCAGCTTGAAGAACTCTAAGGTTCTTCTATTTCCCTATCGGGAAATCTGCACCCACAACTCTCTTCGCGCGATCCCCCTTTCTTAACTTATCGGAGGATCAGAACTCGCAGCTTCGCAAGTTCTCTATTGATCACTGGGCTCTCGAATCCCCGAGACTCGAGATATCAGTCAATGCTGACTTTCTCCCTCCACTATTGGGACTTCGGCTCTATCGCGTCTTCGTGACTCGCGACACCAAATACTTGAGTTTCCAAGTGCCGAAACTCGCGATCTCACTCCCTCACGACTTCGCTACTCGCGAGGTCGAATAACTTCTGTGTTGACTGCCGATGCCCGAGACGCCGAAACTTCGATAACTCACGTCACCTGCCATGTCACCAACTCCTGTGGCCCACACTATTTACGCAATCCATCGAGACTTCGCTTATCGCAATATCACGATTCCCGGGACTAATTCCTCGACTCTTTTCTCGCGAAACCCCAATGGGCGATCTTGCGATGGATCCAACGGCCCCAGCTGGCTTGGATCAACGCTCTATCTGTCCTGAGCTGAACCTTCTTTGCACTTGCACTGCAACCTTCCTGCCATTCCGAGAGATCTAACAATCCCCAGATCTTCCTGAACTCTCCTTGGAGAAATTCGGTCGTCTGTCCCTTCCAAGTGAAATCTATGAAATGACGAGATGCTCTTTCACAAAACTCGTCACCCTGCGCACAAAACTGCGATGTTTCTTGTGAGCCTTGTCGGCACAACTTTGTTTGTATCGTCCCTCGACAAACTCGAAGGCCTATACTTCCTGAGTTGTTCTCAAAACTTTCGAATCCCTTCAGGAAACTCTTGCATGCACTCCCTGCGACAAATCTTCAACAATGTCTAAGTGTTGAAGCTTTGACTCTGCGCACTCCTGCAACAGAAGTATTAATTCCCCTTACTCAGAATCAAAAATCTGAGACTTCGTCTAGCCTTTGCATGCCTTGCACGACTCCGGTGCCAAATTTTCAATTCTGGAAACTTAGGACAAAAGTTCTCTCTACTTTAACCCTTCTGTCAACGCACTCCTTGCGGACGATTCAACTGCACTCCTTACAGGAATTCTCTGGTTCAAGATAGAGAAACAATTGAAACTAATTCCTTGTTCTCACAGACTTCAATTCAACCATGAAATCACATACACATCATATAAAATCAAATGTATGACAGGAAGCAAACATTCACGAGCATAGCATCACTACACAGAGAAACAACACAAACCATGAATTTGAATCAAAGCTTTCTTCTATTAATTCAAATATCTCTACATGGGTGTTCTTCACACAAATCTCTACGTGCCCTCTCTTCTGAATGCTCTCAATAATTCAGAATTATGTTACAATGTACAATGAGGGTGTCTGTATTCATTTTCCCTCCTGGACTCTAAAGCTATCAAATCTAGAATTAAATATTCTATCTACTTTACATTAAGTATCTTAAATGCCTCATCTACCTAAGGACGAGAGCTATCCGCTCAAGGTCCATTACAATATACAAAGTGCACTTCATTAAATCCATGCATTGATGTTTTCGCAACAATATCAAGGTGTTTTCAAAATTTGTGCTGGCACTGTCCAGCTGTCTTCCGCTCCGCGCTGGCTCGCTCGTCGTGCTGGCGAGGCTCCTGCATCATACTCCTCAGCTTGAAAATTTTCATGAGCTCCTGTACAGTCTTTCCATGCTTCTGTATGACTGCTTCGCTCTCCCAGCTGGCATCTTCCACTAGGTGATTTTTCCACTTGACCAGATACTTGAAGTATTCTTTCCTTCTGGTCTTCTTACCCACTCTCCCGCCTAGTATGCATTCCATCTGCGGTTCCTCTGCAATTGGTAATTGTTTCACCCACTGAATTACTGGTTCCTTAGTTCCAGTCTCTACTTCTCTAGCCTTGTATGGGTATAAGTCGGTGATATTGAATATCAGAGATATTTCGATGCCATCCGACAACTCGATCTCATAAGCGTTTTCTCTGAATTTTCTCAAGACCTTGCATGGTCTGATTTTCTTCATTTTGAGCTTATTGTATGTTCCCCTTGGGAACCTTTCCTTCCTCAAGTGTGCCAGAACTAGATCACCAACTTCAAACTGAATTTGTCTCCGATGCTGATCTGCTCGGCACTTATACTCCTGACTTGAGTCTTGCAGTCGCTGCTTCACTTGACTGTGAAGTTCTTTCATCGCCTCAACGAATTCTTCTGCACTAGCGCTGCTAGTAGCAGTCTGTCCTGAATCTCGCAATTCAGAAACTCCTCTCAGTTGCATCCCATATACAACCTGAAATGGACTTTTGCATGTACTTCGATTCACTGAATCGTTGTATGCAAACTCTTCTTATGGCACTATGTTGTCCTAGCTGCTATGGTGCTCTGTCACCAAGCTTCTCAGTAAATCGCCCAGACACCTGTTCACCACCTATGTTTGTCCATCTGTCTGAGGATGATAAGCAGAACTAAATGCTAAGTTAGTTCCTATCTTCTTCCATAAGGTCCTCCAAAAATGCCCTATGAACTTTGTATCCTTGTCCGAGACTATGCTTTTCGGCAATCCATGAAGTCGAATGACCTCTTTGAAGAACAAATTTGCGATGTGAGTCACATCGTTGGTCTTCTAGCATGGAATGAAGTGTGCCATCTTAGAAAACCTGTTTACTACTACAAATACGGAATCAAATCCTCTTTGCATCCTCAACAAAACCAATACAAAATCCATGCTGATCGCTTCCCATGGCCTCTCTGGTATGGGCAATGGTTGATAGAAACCTACATTCTGCTTTCTTCCTTTCGAATGCTGGAAAATCCTGCATCTTTCAACGAACCTTTTGACATATGCTTGCATCCCTAGCCAAAAATATGACTCATTCAGCTTCGCGAATGTCTTGTCATGGAAAAAATGTCCTGCTAATCCTCTGTTGTGTTTCTCCTTTAACAAGTTCTCCCTCATGGAGCAATTTGGAATACACCACTGGCTACCTCTGAATAAAAATCCCTCCTGGATCATATAATCTATCCAAGGACTTCTGTCTTTGAGAACTAGATTCTCAGTTGCTTCATATGCTTCTCCAAAATCTTCATCTCCTATGTACATGTCCCTGAGATTATCAAAACCCAATGTTTTGACTCGGAACTCCTGCAACAACGAACATTTCCTGCTCAAAGCATCAACCACTTTGTTAGTAGTACCCGAAATATGCTTAATCACAAATGTGAAATTCTGCATATACTCTACCCATTTTGCATGTTTCTGATTCAACTTCTCCTATTGAGTCACAAACTGCAATGCATGATTATCACTATACAAAACAAACTCTTTTGAGATCAAGTAATGCCTCCACTTCTTCAGCTCCTGTATGATAGCATAAAATTATTTATCATACATGGAGTATTTCAATTTCACCTGATCCAACTTCTCGTTGAAATATGCAACAGGCCTGTCTTCCTGACTCAGGACCACTCCTATGGCAAATCCACTCGCATCACATTTCACCTGAAATGTTTTCAGAAAATACGGTAACACCAACACTGGTCGTTCCGTGATCTTTCGCTTCAGCAGATCGAAGCTCTTCTCAGCCTCTGCTATCTAGTGAAAAGATTTATGCCGCTTTTTCACTGTATCCATCATCGCTGCGCTAATCCCACTGAAATTCCTGATGAATTTTCTGTAGAAACTAGCCAAACCATGGAAACTTCTCACCTCGAACACATTTCTTGGTGATGGCCAATTCTTGATCACTTCCACTTTATCCGGGTCCATCCTCAACTCATTTTCCGAAATAACAAAACCCAAGTAAATGAGCTATGTCTTCATAAATGAGGATTTCTTCATATTGATCAACAACTTCTCCTGCTGTAGCTTCTTCATCACTATGGCCAAATGCTTTAGGTGTTCAGCCACTGACTTACTGTAAATCAATATGTCATCCAAATAAACAATGACAAACTTCCCGATGAACTCCCTCAGGACTTCGTTCATCAACCTCATAAAGGTACTTGGCGCATTTGTCAAGCCAAATGACATGACTAGCCATTCGTATAGTCCTTCATTTGTCTTGAAGGCTGTTTTCCACTCATCGCCTTCCCTCATGCGAATCTGATGATATCCGCTCTTCAGATCTATCTATAAAAAATAATTTTCCCCACTTAGGCAATCCATCAGATCATCCATTCTTGGCAGTGGAAATCTGTACCTGATGGTTATTTTATTGATCGCCCTTGAATCCGTATACATCCGCCAACCTCCATCCTTCTTCGGACTGAGTACCATTGGAACAACACATAGACTCAAACTTTCCCTGACCAATCCTTTGTCCATCAAATCCTGGACCTGCTTCTTGACCTCCTCATTTTCCTGCGGTGTCAACCTGTACGCGGCTTTATTCGAAAAACTTTCTCCTGGTATGAGGTCTATATGATGACTCACACTTCTCATCGGTGGCAACGAACGAGGTAATTCGTCCACTATGATATCAATGAACTCTTCCAGCAGTTCCTGAACTTCATCTGGCAAATCATCCACTCTTTTGCTAGTCAGAATAATTCTCGGCTTCCTGACCACAAAGAATTGTGGATCTTCCTTCTTCTTCACCTCTGTAAGAAGCTCCTTCCCACTCATGAGAAGTATTGTGTTGCTTACTTCCAGATTCACCTCTTTATCCTTTATCGAAAGCAACATATGGGTTCTCCCATTCTTCTCCAGGGTATATGTGTTCATTCTCCCATCATGAATCACATTTCTGTCATATTTCCATGGTCTACCCAGCAATAAATGACATACATCCATGGGAGTAACATCACATAAGATCTTATCATTATACCCTCCAATTTTGAATTCAACCAAGTATTGTTTAGTAACAGCTACCTGGTGTCCTTTTTGTAGCCACGAAACCCTTTATGGACTGGGATGATCAGTCGTCTCCAGCTCTAGCTTTTCCACCATCTCGGTTGAAACGAGATTATCTGTGCGACCACTGTCTATGATAACCTTGCAAACCCTATCCTTGGTCTTGCAATTTGTTCTGAAAAGTCTGGTCCTCTGAACCGAGCTTTCCACCTCCTTCTCGGGTGTCAAAAGGACTTTTTTCCTCATAAGTGATCTTCCGCATTCTGTGTCTTCTGCCTCAACATCTCGCCTCTGCGCTTCGATGATGTGAGCTTCTCCAATATCTTTCTTTTTCTCTGGACACTCATAAGACTTGTGCCCATTTTTCACACATGTGAAACATGTGATAACTCCTCCTCGACCTCTTCCTCTACCTCTAGTACGAGGAAAAGTATTTGCGTCATCATATCCTCCCCTCTGATCTGTACGCTGCCCTCTCTGTTCAACATATGGCCCTCACTGTGAGGTTCCACCTCTTTCAACTTTACCCTGAGGTTTCTTACATTCCTCCTTGGGCTTCTAATATTTTTCCTGGGCAACTGCTTTGCCTCTAGACTGACTTCTGCCTTGCCCTCGCTGACCTTGCTTCCGGTTCAGCTTCTCCTCGGCTTTTAGAGCCATCTTATAAGCATCCTCCACCATATTGATGGTAACCATGCTTAATTCATCCTGAATGTCATATCTCAGACCATTCAGATATCGGGCAACTTTCTCATCATCGCTCTCCCGATGACCTGCTCTGATGTTTAGTCGATAGAATTCCTCAGTGTATTCTTTCACTATCATCAGTTTCTGTCTCAGGTTCTGCATTTGCCTGAATAGAGTAATTTGGTAATATCTTGGGATGAACTTTGCCTTCATCTTCACGATCATTCGATCCCAGCTCTTAATCTTTTGCTTGCCTTTGCAGTGTCTGTCAACTTGTAGCTCGTCCCACCACAATGTTGCATGTCCTTTCAAGTGTGTGATAGCATGTATGACCTTCTTATCCTCTTCGATATCCTCATAATCGAAGTAGGTTTCAAGAGCTCTAATCCAATCTAACAGCTCCTCGGCATCCATATTTCCCTCATAGAATGGAATGTCCATTTTCGCTTTTGTAGCCATCCTGGCAATGTCTTTGATCAACCGCTCGATTGATGCATCTTCTACTGTGACCTCTTCTTCATGTCTAGCTTCCTCTTCAACTTCGGAATCACTAATATCCCCTGCACCAACTCCATGTCTCTGAGTTGTCTCCATGTCTTCAAGCCTTGCTCGGAGATCTCTCATCTGTCTCTCCATTTCTAGATTTCCTACCGGCCTGCCTCTTCTTCTCACCTCCCTATCTTCTGGATCAGGTGATTTTCTTTCCCTTCTCAGCAGCATGGCGACTTTATTTTGTCTCAGCTACAGAAAGAAAAGAACAATACCTGCTCTGATACCAAACCTGACGCTGCCGCACCCTCACTGGCACATCCGCTCTCATAGGATCTTCTTCTTCCTCTCAGCCCGAAGAACTCCAACGTTCTTCTATTTCCCTATCGGTAAATCTTCACCCACAACTCTCTTCGCGTGATCCCCCTTTCTTAACTTATCGAAGGATCGGAACTCGCAGCTTCGCAAGTTCTCTATTGATTACTGGGCTCTCGAATCCCCGAGACCTGAGATATCAGTTAACGCTGAATTTCTCCCTCCGCTATCGGGACTTCGGCTCTATTGCGTCTTCGTGACTCCCGAAAACAAATACTTGAGTTTCCAACCTCCGATACACGAGATGACGAAGTGTCGAAACTCACGATCTCGCTCCCTCGCGACTTCACTACTCGCGAGGTCGAATAACTTCCGCGTCGACTCCCAATGCCCGAGACGCCGAAACACCGATAACTCACGTCACCTACCATGTCACCAACTCCTGTGGCCCACACTATTTAAGCAATCCATTGGGACTTCACTTATTGCAATATCGCGATTCCCAGGACTAATTCCTCGACTCTTTTCTCGCGAAACCCCGATGGGCGATCTTGCAATGGATCCAATGGCCCCAGCTGGCTTGGATCAACGCTCTATCTGTCCTGAGCTGAACCTTCTTCGCACTTGCACTTCAACCTTCCTGCCATTCCGAGAGATCTAACAATCCCTAGATCTTCCCGAACTCTCCTTGGAGAAATTCTGCCATTTGTCCCTTCCAGGTGAAATCTACGAAATGACGAGACGCTCTTCCACAAAACTCGTCACCCTGCGGACAAAACTGCGATGTTTCTTGTGAGCCTTTCTGGCATGACTTTGTTTGTACCGTCCCTCGACGAACTTGAAGGCCTATCCTTCCTGAGCTGTTCTCACAACTTTCGAATCCCTTCAGGAAACTCTTGCACGCACTCCCTGCGGAAAATCTTCAACAATGTCTCAATGTTGAAGCTTTGACTCTGTGCACTCCTGCAATAGCAGTCTTAATTCCCCTTACTCAGAATCAAAACTCTCAGACTTCGTCTAGCCTGCGCATGCCTTGCATGGCTCCGGTGCCAAATTTTCACTTCTGGAAACTTAGGACAAAAGTTCTCTCTACTTGAACCCTTCTGTCAATGCACTCCTTGCAGATGATTCGACTGCACTCCTTGCAGGAATTCTCTGGTTCAAGATAGAGAAACAATTGAAACTAATTCCTTGTTCTCACAGACTTCAATTCAACCATGAAATCACATACACAGCATATAAAAGCAAATGTATGACAGGAAGCAAACATTCACGAGCATAGCATCACTACACAGAGAAACAACACAAACCATGAATTTGAATCAAAGCTTTGTTCTATTAATTCAAATATCTCTACATGGGTGTTCTTCAGACAACTCTCTATGTGCTCTCTCTTCTGAATGCTCTCAATAATTCAGAATTATGTTACAATGTACAATGAGGGTGTCTATATCCGTTTTCCCTCTTGGACTCTAAATCTATCAAATCTAGAATTAAATATTCTATCTACTTTACATTAAGTATCTTGAATGCCTCATCTACCTAAGGACAAGAGCTATCCGCTCAAGGTCCATTACAATATACAAAGTGTGCTTCATTAAATCCACGCATTGATGTTTTCACAACAATATCAAGGTGTTTTCAAAATTTGTGCTGGCGCTGTCCAGCTGTCTTCCACTCCGCGCTGGCTCGCTCGTCGTGCTGGCGATGCTCCTGCATCACACTGGTTGCTAACTGGAACAAAAACTCAAGAAAATTAGAGAGCTCCTTCTCCAATGGTATCACATAAGAGATAGAGTCTCCATATCCAAAGAATATGTTCCATACCCAACTGCAGCAGTTGTAGCTTCAATACTCTCTCAATCTTGCACCATACTTAGCAAGAATATCACCAAGAGTTTCACCAAGCATGTCACTAATAGAATCACCAAGAGAATCACCAAGAGAATCACTTGATAGTGCTAGGCAGAGACTAAGACCAAGAAATAATCAAACACCCTTATTCCTCCTTCCAGCTGCAGTTGCAGTTTCAACTGCAACTCTCCACTAGACTTGTGCTCTTACTGGGTATCCAAATGAGCTAAAACATCCTCTATTTATATGAATCCATGTAGTGTCTTTTCTAGCTGGGTTGACCTGACTTTTTGGTAATTATATTTTATATTTATTTGTTTCCTGTGGATCCGACTTGTCTTTTTGGAAGATAATATTCTAATATTATTTATTCTACTAGGTCAACTTGTCTTCTAGGGTTTCCACACATATGTTTAATTCTTCACTTGCTTTTGAAATATTATATTCTAATTCATAGGTTACATGTGGAGGTTAATACCTCCCACAGCTACCAAAACATCATAAAATATTTGAGGTGTTATCCGTGACAACATGGACAACATTTTTCTCTCCAACTCTTGAATTGTTTCATCCAAAATTCTAAAAATATATTCATTTATATTCATTTGATCCATCGTATTAATTTCCTTAAAAAAAAAACCCTTGAAGGGAAATAAAAAAGCACATTAATAAATGGTCAATGACATAAATCTGATCAATCATCACTCAAAATTGTGCAACCTGTATACTTCCAAGATTGTTTAACATTGACCAACCACTCTAATGTAGGAGCATCACCTTCAAAGTCAAAGAAGCAAGCGTGGAGGCAGGGATATGACATCTCATCATGACAGAATTTCAAATCAACATTTAACTCATACACAAAAGCAATTGTTGAGATATTTTGGAAACAACATTTTTTAATATATCTTCTTTATAAAGTCTTATACGACTGTAAGGAGTTGTAGATAGAGAGTGGAAGCTCTTATTGGGTAATAAATGATAGTTATTGTAATAGGAAAAAGTAGGTAACTAAGAAATTGATAGGATAGGTTGTAGACAAGACGAAGAAGAGCTCGAGGAGCCACTCCTTAGATAATTTTGTTATGTTGTTGTATTGTATTAGAGAGAGCAGAGTAGAGTAGAGAGAAGAGTAGATAATATTAGCAAAGATACAATGAAGAACTGCAATACTATGTAATTTATTTCATGAATGAATAGAAAAAACAAAATTGTTCCAATTCCTTCGACAATGTTCATTTTGATGTGTGATTGAATGAATGATGAATTATGTGTGTGTTTTAGTTCATTTCATTTATCTATGATTTTTCAAAGTTGATCATATAAATCTGTGACGAACTGGATAAGTCATAATCATTTTTCTTCTAAGAACTCGTATGCAAGGAGTGCATCTCATATGCAAGGAGTGCGTCGACAGATTCTTGAATTGACTCAGAGGATTTCAAAATAAACGATGGTAAATTAGACCAAGTGCAAGGATTGCACAGATTCAAGGAGTGACTAAGTGTCGAAGAACCAGAACAGAGGAGCGCAAGGAGTGCAGGAAGAATTTCTTTCGAAGAAATCCTTCATTCTGATTTTTTTGAGATCCCAACAATGCAAGTAGTGCATGGGAGATCAAAATTCTCAAAGGAATCAATCTTAGGAGGGATAGAGTCCCAAGTAGTGAAGGCGATACCCAATATAGTCGGGTTCATAGGAGGAAGTTCAAGGGTAAAACCTTCGAACACTTACAAACTCTTCCAAGTCGGAAGAAACCAAAAGCTTAGGAGGAGGAGAGAAAATAGTCCTTGGATCTATTGTTGGAAGAGGTCTTGATCATTAGATTAGCGTCTAGGAAAGAAAAGGTGAGAACTGAGGAGGAAAAGATCCCAAATATAGGATCTTAGCGTAGAGGATCGATAGTCGTCTGATCCATGTAAATTGCATGAGCCTTAACCCTTTGTGTGCATAGGAGAATGAACTTGCCAAAGTTCCAAAGTCCCAAAGTGATTAGGGATCGTACATCATCCAGAAGGACAGGTGGTGCAATATCTATAACTTCGAAAGTTTATAGACCAGGAGAGATAGAAATATCCAAATATTAGATCTCGTCCATTGTTCGTTAGGTGGGTACGTGTCAAAAGATGTGAGGCTTTGAGAAAAATCACATCAAATATTTTAGTTGATGAGTTGAAACTCTCGAAACTCAAAGAGTTGAAGTGATTCACAACCATCGATATGTGGGAGACACGCATCAACATGTCATCGCCTTGAGATGAACATGCTCAGGGGGTGAGTGCGCAGGAGTTGAAACTCCCAAAGACTGAAGATCCGAAGTGAATCATAGTCGTCTGGTTCAGAAGGACATGCGGCATAAATTTGTGGACTATGGGTAAAGACTTGAAGTGAATCATATTTTTTTGATTTAGAAGGACACATGGCATAAATCTGTGGACTCTGGATAAAGATCCGAACTGAATTGTAGTCGTCAAATTCAAAAGGACACATGACAGAAATATATGGAATCCAGGTGAAGGCCCAAAGTGAAACATAGCCGTCGATCTACTAGAGACACGCATCAATAGATCACGAACTCCAGATAAAATCATTCTGGGAGAATGTGAAGGTTCAGAGTTGAAAACTCTGAAGCCTGGATTGTCGAAGCAAATCATGACCATTGATTTAAAAGGGAAACACGTCAATATATCATGAGGATCTGAGAATGTGTGATCCAGAGAGAAGGAACGAGAGGAGGAAGATCTCAGTCGTCGGTTAAGAGGTAGTGACTGAGATCACAAGATCAACAGTCATGTTGAATTTGGGGAAGAAAGTGCCTAGACTTTAAAAATTTGTCAGTGGGCTGCAATCGAAACCACAGTATTGCAAAAGGGACGACTGACGATTGGTAGTGAATTGCGGGGAAAAAAGCGGTGTGATCTTAAACCACTTTTGGCTTCCCCACAATCACATGTTTACATAAGGACATAGATTGAGGTAACATGCTGGAAGGGGATAATGGAAAAGGAGCCAGTGCCTGAAATTTGATATTTCGGAAGCGCATTGGAAGAGGTTGCAAGTATCATAGAACCTGCACCAAAATTTGAAGGGGCATGTGTTTAATTTCAAAGTTAGAATATCAAGGATTCAGAGATACTATTTGTCTTGGAGAATCAAAGATCTTGACTGGGAGGTTGTGTAGCCCGAAGGAGAGTAGGCGGTCTGCATCAGGTGGTATCAAAGCTATTGAATCTTTTTGTAGAAAACAAACAAAGGATAAAGGAGATAAATTGGTATCATTAGTGGTATCAAGAGTTAATTATGTTTATAGACATCAGAAGGTGAGGTAGTGGAATCATGCCACCCATAAGATGTAGATCGAATCCATAAATGGAAGAAGAAATGAGACGACTCAGAATGAGACTGGACACCATGGAAACAACGCAGAGGAGAGCACCATACACTGGAGATATCAGTGAAGCTGACAAAGAAGAGATAGAGGTCGAAGAATATGTAGAAAACAATGTTGCAGAGGACCGCTTATTGAAAGTTGTTTCGAGAATAGAAGCCAAAGAAAAAATAGAGGTACCAATGTATGAAGGAAATTTAAAAGTTGAAGAATTATTGGATTGGGTATGTTTTATGGACAATTACTTTGATTATGAAGATATCAAAGAAGAGAAGATGGTGAAGCATGCAGTGACAAGAATGAAGGGTCATGAATCACTATGGTGGGATGAACTGTAGGTCGATTGTAGATGGAAGGGAAAGCCAAAAATTAAAAACTGGGATACGATGGTAGCCAAGATAAACGAACAATTTATCGCAAAGGACTATCAAATCAATTTGTTCAGAAGATTGTAAAACCTGAGACAAAAAATCTTATCAGTGAAGGAATACACTGAGGAATTTTACATACTGAACATCAAGGATGGATAGAAAGAGAACGATGATGAAAAAACATCCAAATATATCAATGGATTGAGATATGAAATACAAGAGGATATCACCATTATGTCTGTTACTAAAGTCTAGGTGTTAAGCCCTAAATAGTGGCTCATTACCCCTTAATTGGGGCATATTATATTAGTAATGTCATTTTATTTATGTCGGATTTAGGCCATTAGTTGTAATTATACTTCCTAGTCTCCTATATATACCAAGGATACATTTTCATTTGGAATCATCTTGTAATTGTACATTTATGTGGGCATAAGGAGGTTGCCCCATCGAAGAGGATTATTATCTGAATTTATCTCTTTTTCAAGGCATTGAGTACTTATTCTGAGGATTTTCTATGCTATATTGATATTTGGTTCTTAACACTAGGATTCTTATGAACAACCTTGAAAGAAGAAGATAAATTGGCCAGAAAACAAAACCAACGAAACTGAGGAGGAAATTCAAGCAGAGGTAAGGGAACCAACGGACAGAATTTCCAGAAACCAAAGCATGAAGCTAGAAAGCAGCATAATCGCCCTCAGAAAGGTTGAATTTCTAAGGAAGGTCAACATGGAGGAATAAGATCTTATCCTAGAGGAAGAGGAAGAACCAGAGGAGGTGAAATTAGATTTTATGCCTGTGGAAAGACAAGGCACATGTCTTGGAAATGCCCTGAGAAGAAGAAAGACGCTAGAGGAGGAGAAGCACACATTTCTGAAGCACAGAAGCATGTGGAACCATAAGCATTAAAAGGAGGAAATAACCTTATGATGAGGAAAGTTATTCTTAAACAAGAGAATGAGGTAGAGGGAGCATTTCAGCGAATAAGTATGTCCAGATCTACTTTCAAGAAGAAATACTGAGTTTGCAAGGTGATCATAGATAGTGGGAGCACTGACAATCTAGTACCCACAGAGATGGTGGAGAAATTGGAGTTGAAGACAAATGAACATCCAAACCCATACAAGGTATCATGGTTGCAAAAAGAACATCAAGTAATGGTAAGTCAACAATGCCAAGTTGAATTTAAAATAGGAGGTTATAGGGATGAAGTATTATGTGATGTAATTCCTACGGATGTCTGTCATATTTTATTGGGTAGACCATGGAAGTTTGATAGAAAAGTTATTCATGATGGGAGGAGGAATACTTATACCCTAGAAAATAATGGTAGGACAGATATGTTGTTACTGATAGAGGAAAAAAAGCAAAAGAGGGAATTTATTTCAAGTATACTTCTCATGAGTGGGAAGGAACTCTTGAATGAAATCAAGAAGGAGAAGGAGATGCAATTTTCTATAGTGAGGAAGCCAAGAGTTATCCTTACAAATGCTTATGTGGAGGATTTAACTAAATAAATTCAGGAACTATTAGAAAACTTTGCTGACATAGTAGTGGATGAGTTACCTCACTCATTGCCACCCATTAGGAGTATAAGCCATCATATTGACCTTATTCCAGGAACTAGTTTACCAAACAAAGAAGCTTATAGGTTGACACCTAGAGAGAATGAGGAAGTCAAAAATCAAGTCCAAGAGTTGTTGGATAAAGGTTTAGTTAGGGAAATCTTAACCCCATGCATAGTACCAACTGTGTTGAGTCCAAAGAAGGATGGAGGATGGAGAATGTGTACAGATTCCAGAGCCATCAACAAGATCACCATTAGGTATAGATTCCCTTTACCCTGGATGGATGATTTGATGGATTGTTTGAGTGGAGCAAGCTATTTTTACAAGATAGACTTGAAGAGTGGATATCATCAAATAAGGATGAGAGAGGGAGATGAATGGAAGAAAACATTCAAGACAAATGAAGGTTTGTTTGAATGGTTGGTCATTCCATTTGGGTTGACAAATTCCACAAGCACATTTATGAGATCAATGAATGAAGTATTGAAATACTTCATAGGAAAATTTTTCATAGTGTATCCGGATGACATACTGATCTTCAATAAGACAAAGGGAGAACACTTAAAACATTTGACATCATTGATGAGGAGGTTGCAGAAAGAAAAATTGCTGATAAATCTGAAGAAAATCTCTTTTATGAAGACAAAACTCATATACTTGGGTTTTGTGATCTCTTCAAATGAATTGAAGATGGATCCAGAAAAGCTGAGAGAAATCAAAGAATGTTTATCTCCACAAAGCATATTTGAATTAAGAAGTTTTCATGGGTTAGAAAGTTTTTATAGAAATAATTTCAGTGGTATACGTACACCCATGCTGGACACTGTGAACAAGAAACAAAAGTATTTTAAATGGACAGAGGAAGCTGAAAAAAGTTTCAAACCGTTGAAGGAGAAGATCACAAAACAACCAATTCTAGTCTTACTAGATTTTGGAAAAACATTTCAAGTGAGATGTGATGCAAGTGGAGTAGATATTGGAGTAGTTTTGAGTCAATATAATAGTCCAGTTGCTTATTTCAGTGAGACGTTGAATGAAACCAAGAGGAAGTATTCCACATACGACAATGAATTTTATGCAGTGATTCAAGATTTAAATAAGTGGAGGAACTATCTAACTCCCAAAGAATTTGTCTTGTACAATGATAATCAAGCTTTGCAGTTTATTACTAGGAAAGAAACGTTGAATCAGAGACATGCAAAATGGGTAGAATTTATGTAGAATTTTACTTTTGTTATTAAACATATTGTTGGAACTACTAACAAAATTTCATATGCTTTGAGAAGGAGGAGTTTAATTGTACAGGAATTCCAGGTGGAGACCTTAGGTTTTGGACACCTCAAGGAAATGTATCGAGGAGATCTAGATGTTACAGAGGCTTATGAGGCACGTGAGAATACTTTGTTGGGAGACAAAATCCCATGGACAAAATATTTGATCCGGGATGGATTATCATTCAAAGGGATCCAACTATCCATACCAATATGCTCAATGAGAGATAACTCGTTGAAGGAGAAACACAGTGGAGGTTTAGCTAGACATTTTGGTCATGATAAGACATTTTCACAATTGATAAATTCATACTATTGGCCGAGCATGAGGGCAGAGGTGAAAAATTTTGTGAACAAATGAATAATTTGCTAGTATTAAAAAGGAAGACAACAGAACATTGGTTTTTATCATCCATCACCAATTTCATAAAGACCATGGGACGCAATCAGTATGGATTTTGTATTGGGATTGCTTAGAACCCTGAAAGGGAGTGAGTCCATATTTGTTGTGGTGGACAGATTTTCAAAAATGGCACATTTGATACCATGCCAGAAGACAAACGATGCTACACACATAGACAATCTGTTTTTCAGATAAGTGGTGAGACTACATGGATTTCCTAGGACCATAGTCTCAGACAGAGACATAAAATTTGTAGGAAATTTTTGGAGGACTCTATAGAAGAGGTTAGGGACAAACTTTCCCTTTAGTTCAACATATCACCCTTAGAAAGATGGACATAATGAAGTAGTAAACAAGAGTCTGGGAAACTTGTTAAGAAGTTTAGTCACTGAACAAGGTCATCAATGGGATCAGATTCTGGCACAAGCATAATTTGCATTTAACAATTCAGTGAACATGAGTACCGAAAAAAGTCCATTTCAAATTTTGTATGGTATACAACTAAGAGGGATTACAGAATTGAGATATATGAATCAAGATGAATTTAGAAGTGCTAGCGCATAAGATTTTGCAAGATAAATGCAAAAACTCCATGACATAGTTAGAGAGAAGATATATGACAACAACTTGAAATATAAGAATAGATTTGATCAGAAGAGAAGAGAAGTTCAATTCGAAGTAGGATATGAAGATTTATCTCATTTGAGAAAGGAAAGGTTTTCAAGGGGAACATATAACAAGTTGAAGATGAAGAAGATAGGACCATGTAGGATTCTTAGAAAATTTGCATCCAATGCTTATGAAATTGGATTTCAAGATAATGTTGGGATATCACTGATATTCAATGTTGAAGACCTGTATCCATATAGGAGAGGTGATGCAGGAGAATCAGATGATCAGAAATAATTTCAGTGGGAAGAAAAATTGCCCAGAGAAGAAAATCCCCAAATTGAGAGAATCATAGAACATATAGTTGAAAAGAAGACTAGGAGGAAGACATATTTTGAATACTTAGTGAAGTGGAAAGATCATCTAGTGGAAGATTCAAGTTGGGTCACTGAACCTGATATTTTGAAGCATGGGAAAAATAGTGGAGGAGCTCATGGAAAGGAGCCCATAAATATTTTATCCAGAGGAGTATGATGCAGGAGCATTGCCTTCAAAATCAAAGCAGAAAGCCTGGAGGCAGGGATATGAGTCGGTATGACATCTCATCATGACAGAATTTCAAATCAACATTTAACTCAGAAACATAATGAGTTGTTGAGATATTTTGGAAACAACATTTTTTAATATATCTTGTTTGTAAAGTCTTATACGATTGTAAGGAGTCGATATAGAGAGTGGAAGTTCTTATCTGGTAATAACTGGTAGTTATTGTAATAGGACAAACTAGGTAACTGCTAGAAACTGATGGGATAGGTTACAGACAGGACGAAGAAGATCTTGAGGAGCCACTCCTTAGATAATTTTGTTTTGTTTTTTTATTGTATTAGAGAGAGAAGAGTAGAGTAGAGAGCAGAGTAGATCATAGTAGATCAGAGTAGAAAAGATATAGTGAAGAACTGTAATACTATGTAATTTATTTCATGAATGAATAGAACAGACAGAATTGTTCCAATTCCTTCAAAAATGTTCATTTTGATGTGTGATCGAATGAATGATGAATTCTGCATGTGTTTTAGTTCATTATGTTTATGTATGATTGTTCAAAGTTGATCATATGAATCTCTGACGAACTGGATAACTTTTAATCTTTTTTATTCTAAGAACTCGTATGCAAGGAGTGCATATCATACGCAACGAGTGCGTCGACAGAGTATTAAATTGACTCAGATGAGTTTAGAAGAAACAAAGGGAACTTAAACCAAGTGCAAGGACTGCATAGAGTCAAGGAGTGACTAAGTGTCAAATAACCAGAATAGAGGTGCTTAAGGAGTGCGAGAAGAATTTATTTCAATCTGAGTTTGTCGAGATCCCAGGAACACAAGGAGTGTGTGGGAGATCAAAATTCTCAAAGGAATAAATCTTAGGCGGGATATCATCCCAAGGAGTGAATACGAGACCCAAGATAGTTGGTTTCGCAGGAGGAAGTTCAAGGTTAAAACCTTCGAACACTTACAAACACGTCCAAGTCGGAATAAATCAAAATCTTAGGAGGAGGAGTGACAACAACCATCATATGTGTTGTTGGAAGAGGTTTGGACTGTTATATCAACATCCAGGAAAGAAAAGGTGAGTGACAAGGAGGAACCGATCCCATCCATAGGACTTGAGCATAGAGGATCAATATTCGTTTGATCCAGGTAAAGTGCACGAGCCTTAACCCTTTGTGTGCATAGAAGAATGGACTTCCCAAAGTTCCGAAGTCCCGAAGATATTAGGGACCATCTATTATCCAGAAGGATAGTTGGTGCAATATATACAATTTAGGAATTTTTTAGATCGAGAGGGAGTTAAATCTCTGAAGAGTAGATCTTGGTCATTGGTCGCCAGGGGGTTACATGTCAACAAATCTGAGGCTTCGGGAAAAATCACTTCAAATATTTAGTTGAGGAGTTGAAACTCCTGAAACCCAAAGAGTCGAAGCGATTCACAACCATCGATCTGTGGGATACACATGTCGACAAATCGTAAACTTTGGATGAACATGCTTAGGAGGGGAGTGCGCATGACTTGAAAATCTCGATGACTGAAGATCCGAAGTGAATCCTCTATGTCCGATTCAAAAGGACAGAAGACATAATTCTGTGGACTCAGGGTAAAGACCTGAAGTGAATGATAGTCGTCTAATTCAAAAGGACACATGACATAAATATGTGGACTCTGGGTAAAAACTCGAGGTGAATTGTACTCGTCAGATTCAGAAGGACACGCAAGAGAAATCTGTGGACTCCAGGTGAAGACCCGAAGTGAATCTAAGCTTTCGATCTACAGGAGACACGCGCCAATAGATCACAAAATCTGGATAAAAGCATTCTGGGAGAAGGTGAAGGTTGAGAGTTGAAAACTCTGAAGCCAGGATTGCCAAAGAAAATCACGACCCTTGATTTGAAAGGGATACGCATCGATAGATCATGAGGATTTGAGAACATGTGATCCAGAGAGAAGGAAGGAGAGGAGTCAAATATCATCCATCATTTAATAGGCACTGACCGAGATCACAATATCAACGGTCACGTTGAATTGTGGGGACAAAAATATCTCAGACTTTAAAAATTTGTGAGCAGGCTGCAATTGCAACCATGGTATTGAAAAAGGGACGCATTGCAATTGGTAGTGAATTATGGGGAGAAAAGCGGTGTGTCTCAAACTACTTTTGGTCACCCCACAATCACATGTTTACATGAGGACATAGCTCGAGGGCACATGCTGGAAGGGGCTAATGGGAAAGGAGCTAGTGCCTGAAATTTGATATTTTGGAAGTGCATAGGAACAGGTCGTGGGTATCATAGAACCTACACCAAAATTCGAAAGGGCTTATGTTTAATTGAAAAGTGATACCATCAAGGTTTCAGAGAGTTGATTTGGCTCAGAGAATCGAAGATCCTTGACCGAGAGGTCTTATAGCCCGAAGGAGAGGAGGGAGGCTACATCACACTCTATCACTCTTTCATTTGTTTTATTTAGCAGTGTGGTCCTTAAATCCTCAGACCCAGAAGGAACATACCCCTTGCCAAAATAAATAGCCCTTTTGAATGCAATTTTAAAATATGGTCTTTTGGCCACTTTAAAGGGAATTGCACATGCATAAAAAAACTCAAAAATCACATCATCAACTTGTTTCTTCTATATACATTTCAAAAATGCATTTAGTGTTGATGCTTCACCTATTTTCTTTGCATGGAAATTGATCCACTGAAATTTGGGGATAGAAAGATCTCGGACTTTATAAATTTGTGAGCGGGCTGCAATCAAAACCATGGTATTGCAAAAGGGACGCATTGCAATTGGTAGTGAATTGCGGGGAGAAAAGCGGTGTGATCTCAAACTACTTTTGGTTGCCCCAGAATCACGTGTTTACATGAGGACATAGATCAAGGGCACATGCTGGAAGGGGCTAATGGAAAAGGATCTAGTGCCTAAAATTTGATATTTTGGAAGTGCATAGGAAGAGGTCGTGGGTATCATAGAACCTGCACCAAAAGTCGAAAGGGTCTGTGTTTAATTGCAAAGTGATACCATCAAGGTTTCAGAGAGTCGATTTTTCTCAGAGAATCGATGATCCTTGACCGGGAGGTCGCATAGCCCGAAGGAGAGGAGGGGGGATACATCACACTCTATCACTCTTTCATTTGTTTTGTTTAGCAGTGTGGTCGTTAAATCCCCAGACCCAGAAGGAACATACCCCTTGCCAAAATAAATAGCCTTTTTGAATGCATTTTTAAAATATGGTCTTTTGGCCACTTTAAAGGGAATCACACATGCATAAAAAAACTCAAAAATCACATCATCAACTTGTTTCTTCTATATACATTTCAAAAATGCATTTAGTGTTGATGCTTCACCTATTTTCTTTGCATGGAAATTGATCCACTGAAATTTGGGGATAGAAAGATCTCGGACTTTATAAATTTGTGAGCGGGCTGCAATCAAAACCATGGTATTGCAAAAGGGACGCATTGCAATTGGTAGTGAATTGCGGGGAGAAAAGCGGTGTGATCTCAAACTACTTTTGGTTGCCCCAGAATCACGTGTTTACATGAGGACATAGATCAAGGGCACATGCTGGAAGGGGCTAATGGAAAAGGATCTAGTGCCTAAAATTTGATATTTTGGAAGTGCATAGGAAGAGGTCGTGGGTATCATAGAACCTGCACCAAAAGTCGAAAGGGTCTGTGTTTAATTGCAAAGTGATACCATCAAGGTTTCAGAGAGTCGATTTTTCTCAGAGAATCGATGATCCTTGACCGGGAGGTCGCATAGCCCGAAGGAGAGGAGGGGGGATACATCACACTCTATCACTCTTTCATTTGTTTTGTTTAGCAGTGTGGTCGTTAAATCCCCAGACCCAGAAGGAACATACCCCTTGCCAAAATAAATAGCCTTTTTGAATGCATTTTTAAAATATGGTCTTTTGGCCACTTTAAAGGGAATCACACATGCATAAAAAAACTCAAAAATCACATCATCAACTTGTTTCTTCTATATACATTTCAAAAATGCATTTAGTGTTGATGCTTCACCTATTTTTATTTGCATGGAAATTGATCCACTGAAATTTGAGGTGAAAGAAGGATTATCAAGTGAACAAGACATGCCAATCTCCCTTAGAATTATTTTCCTCTTCGTTTCCTTTCTTCCTCGAAAATCATTAGGGTATTATAGCATTTGATTTATCAATTGGCCTGGTATTAGTTAACTTTTGACTTTTAATATTTTGTTGAGTGACAAAATTTAACATAGGAAAATCTTAATACGATATTTGATATCATTTAATATAAATTCCAAATCTTATTTTTCTACCATGTTTTTGGGTGAGAATTTAAAGTCTTAACCTAGCACCAGTACGATATCATTGGTAATATCAACTTCTATTAAATTTATTTAATGGATTTCATCTTGTCACATTGCAGGATCAACGTTGATTTGAGCAGAGATTTCAAAAATGAAATTTAAACAACAGAAAATGGTGATTTAACCTCATTCCTATGAAAATTTTCAAAAATTCAAATATTTAGACAATGCCCAATCGCTATCCATAACTATCATTCAATTTATACACTCTTATAGTTTTTTTTTCATAATATTATGAACACTCAAAAAAATATGTGGGAAATTTAAAACACTATTTAAACACAAAGAGACATTTAAGTAAAATCTACTTTAATTATTTTAAAAACAAAGAGACTTTTAATTAATAAGTAGAGAAAATATGGTGTACCCAGGGACACAACTAACCCCTTTACTGATGATGAGACTGAGTTGAGGGACACCTTGACTGATTTAATCCCGAGGGACCGTTGATGGCTTGATAGGTCCCTGAAGCCTTGACCTACGTTGAAGCGGTCAAAAGGTTGTAATAAACAGCTAAAGAGTGGGGAATCTGAGGTTCCTAACTTCATGACGAGTGTTGATGGCATGGGACAAGGGAAAGGTTGTAATAAACAACTTTGCACCTCCTAAAGCCCATATAGGGACCCCATAGGTGAACAACCCTACTCACATCTCAAGAGGGACTCCATAGAGCTAAAAGCCCATACTCACATCTTCTAATGGACTGCATATGGCGTTCCTACTCTTATCGCCTAAGAGGGCTCAGGGAGGGCATACATGAGCGAAACCTTAACAGATTTAATCTTGAGGGACTGCTGAGTGACAACAATTGAATCTGAGCAGGGTAGATAGCATCAGCGGTCTAAAGAGATAAAATCGAGAGATTCTGGCTTGAAGGCTTGATGGTGCCGAAAGCTTGATGGTCTAAATAGCAGTAAGCCAAAGCAGAGGGGCCCCTCCCCGTGAGGGGAGGAGAGGGAGTGGCCCCCATGTCCTTTATAAGTGATTGTTTACGTTATAATGTAATTTGACATTACCCCTAAAGGTGTACTTTGAGTGACATCTGACAGGGCAAACATAGGATGGTGTACCCAGGGACGCGGCTAACCCCTTTACTGATGCTGAGACTGAGTTGAGGGACCCCTTGAATGATGTTGAGACTTGAGTTGAGGGACTGCTTGATAGGTCCCTGAAGCCTTGACCTACGTTGAAGCGGTCAAAAGGTTGTAATAAACACAGCAGGTGCTACTCGGGAAGCTCCGCAAAGCTAAGATTTTCGGTTTGCTCTGAGCAAAGAGGGCCAGCCGCCCCTATCTATGCAATATGAAATATATATAAATAATCTTCGGGCTCTGTAATTCACCAGAGGCGCTTGACGGGAAGAGGAAGGAAAGAGTATCACTCATCCCTCTCCAGTAGTGTGTAATAATAATTATATACGAAAATTCATTGCATATCACGGTGGATCATTGTATCGTATTAGATAAGGTGGGAAATCTCCGGTGGGAAATCCCTCTCCAGGTTGTTTCGGAGGAGGGGAAGTCAATCGAGCCGCTCAGGAAGTACTACTTCCTCATTCCAGCCCACCTGTAAGTAGATCAATATCCTGACGAACTTGTACAATCGATGCCACAGAGATCTCTCATCAAAGAAAGAAATAGGTAAACGACCAGCGATATATCTGGAGGTGTTAAACTGCTGTCGGAAGCGGAGATGAAAAAACGATTGTGGAGGTTTTAACATACCGAGGCAAACGAATCACAATTACGGGTACTTACTTTTTTTTCATAATATTATGAACACTCAAAAAAATATATGGGAAATTTAAAACACTATTTAAACACAAAGAGACATTTAAGTAAAATCTACTTTAATTATTTTAAAAACA